>JANEYF010005698.1:0-31103 GCA_029963845.1 Rhamnusium bicolor | reverse complement strand
AAAAATGGTCTTGGCTTGTTGAAGAACCCACAGATATTGAGATTTTCTTTTAACCTCTTAAAAATAGCTTTATATAGGATTCTATCTTCTTTCTGGATAACGATTGAAATATATTTCGGATGCAATCGCAATTGTTATTAATTTGAATAAAGCATTTCATATTTCTCTTATTTCGTAAAAGACATCTTCACTTTTAAGGTTAAATGGGGTGTAATTATGACTGACACAAAATTATTAATATGCAATTTATTGACAAACGGATAAACACTGTCATAGATGACACACACCTACTTGATATAAATATAAAAAAATGCAAAAAGTAATCTACTAACGGATTATTTTCGCTCTTAAATACTTACACATCAAAAGCAACCCCACATATGATATATAGTTTGATGGAGAAAAAAAATTCCTTTTTAACTAAACCATAGCCAACTATGATTGCCATTTAAAAAAATACAATTTTATGCCGTAACTCAAAATTGCATCTATATTATTTAAATTTTTCGACTCCATTATCTTATATAGAAAAAGTGCCTAAAGAATGTAAAAGTTGTTTTCCATAACTTCACAAGCAACCGAGATATTGACATGTCTAAAAGTCGAAAAATCGAACTTTTGTTTATAACTCGAAAACAAAAGACGATAGCAAATTTTGTTTCCGCCAGTATATTTGTCTCAAAAAAGAGATTGAGAATGTGTCTTCCTTTTTTTTGTATCTCTTACAGTTACCTAGTTTACCTTATACAAACATCGGAATTTGACCACCCTGTACCTCCTCCTATCATTGACGCCATTACACTGTTTTTTTTTTTTATTTTTTTATTTTACCTAAATGTGGGTAAACAAATCCTATCCAACTTTCAAGGTAATACATTTAGAAAATTTTGATTCTCCATTGGTCGAATTACCCCCTGTCCTTTTAGAGCTGCTTAAGTTGGAAATCCTATAAACTACTGCTATGGAAAAACCCTGCGCGCAAATATCGAGGTCGAAAAAAATTATGATTACTATATTTCCTTATATTAGGTATAAGAAAGTAATAACAATATTTTTTTACTGTCAAGTGACAGTCAAGAAGTCAAACTCACAATTATTTAGTAATGTATTGAAAAGTTCTACACATCTTGTCGATTGGTGCACAATATAATATTTTGCTAACTTTACGGAGCCTTATCGAAAATGAATTCAATATTGAAAATCTCACGTCAATATGGCACGTAATGCGAATCCGGATATCAACATTGACATATACAGGGTGAAGTTTTAAATGCGTATCCAAGTCGCACAAGAGGCTGTAAAAAAGCTACGATAACATTGCGACAACAAGTACTGGTAGTTATTTAACACAACAGCTTCTGCCTATCACCGTTGCAGCAGCGCTGTGATAACCAAAGTGGTATAACATTTTCTTGTTTTAAAAATGTTGTTACAGCCCTTTAGCTGCAGCCATTTGGCTGGTGATAGAACCATTCTACAGAATTTAACTCTATATTTTTGACACTGCTTACATCAAAGAAGCATTATGGTTGTGTTCACTGAAATTAAGCTGATTTTTAATTTTCTCTAATTTAATTTGGCTAATTAATGCAAGTTATTTAGCTGAATATTTTTGGTTGAATAAAAATCCAATAAAATCCGTCCATTTTTAGTTACATCTGCGAAAATAACCAATTATAGTAATATTTTACTAAAAGTAACCCATGGGTAGTTATCACTTATGTCATAATGTTGTTGTCATAACAAATACTTCATCTCCGGTTGTGATACTCCTAAAAAACAAAGGCGCCCTTGAAAATACGGAAAATTAGTACCTAATACTTAATAAAATAATATTTCCATCTTTTTTTATCTAAATGCTATTATTGCTTATTTAAAACTTTATAAATGCAGGAAAATACGATTTTAACTAGTTTAGTGCTATATATAAGGCAAGAGATTAGTAAATTTGGGTTTAAGAAAAGGACACCACTTTGTTTTCAAAGATGATTGCATTTTCCCCTTGTCCGTTCGGACTAATAATAATGTCAGCACATCTTAAATAAGATAAAACAGTTATATAGTTTTGCCAAATATATGAAACACATATAACCCAATATTAACGATTCGAGCATTGCACCTATCAAGTTGAAATATCCTTGCAATAATCTTAACAATACAACCGCACATTATAAGCATACATTACATTGCAGCTTTTATTTGTATTTGAGTTTACATAAACAAAAGGTAAATAGGCCACTAGAATGATGTAGCTGTGGACTCGCATGATTAGCAGCTGTATTGCTATCTTTGTATCTATTGAGCTGTTTTCACAGCAAAAGAAGAGCATTTATAACATAACCTAACATCTGCATGCAGAAATATTCATCACTGTTTTGATCATTTATATAATTTATAATTTTCTAATGTTTCTGACGTACTTGCTCTGTTTGCATTATCTGCAGTGAGTAGAAAAGTAGTACTGTGTAGTATTTAATGTTTTAATATCGTCGGAATTAGACTGAAGTACTCTAGTGTCTCTAGTTATTGACGAACAGATATGCAATAATTGCACTTTCATTACTACTTCCGTTTAGGCTTGTAATAACTGTTTTATAAAATGTATTGTATTTTAATTTTTTTAATTTTTGGAAATCTAACAGCAGGTCATTTTGACAACGATTTACAGCAAAAAACAAGGCTGTCACAATGTTTTCACAGCCTTGTTATAGCTGTGTTTACTAAATTCGCTAGCGCGTGCTACTTGAAGTTATATTTTAACCCTCAATATATTTTGTCGAGCACAATTGATTCACACTGTTAAAAATTTTTTTAAACAACAAATTTTTAGATTTCTAATAGTTTTTTGTCCTCCAGCAACTGACATTATGATGGACACTGGATAACTCTGTAAACACCGTTCACAAAAATGAAGTAAATAAGAAATCACAGCTTACTATTGAAGGCAGTGTTGCACATCGCCACAGTTATCCTATTTTAAATTAGTATAGCTATTATTATGGTCTAATTTATGGTTTAACATTAATATGGTTTCATTTACCTTCTATAAATGAAACAAAATTGAAAATTTTATAAAGAGGCATCTGACTAGGATTTTCATCGGTTTGAAAATATGCCTTTAACATATCCACCCGCTCAGCATTAGGATAAAAGTTATTCGCCATTGTTAATCACTACTTTGTACAAAAGCAACCACCAAACGAACAAATTATAAATAATAAATAACGGTAACATAGTAACTATAATTCGATTTACAGATTTAAACAGAAAAACTATAAATAATGGTATAGAACACACTTGTAAATACTGGCGCAGACAGGTACGCAATTAGTCCGTTGTTAAATGTGTGAAGATCATAGGTTACATTCCCCTGTTAAAGTATCTTCCCCGTTAAAGTATCGAATGATCGTGTATTGCGCGTATACCATTATTGCATTTAAATTTAGCAGTTTAGCATTGTTTTAGTAAATGTGATATTAACTCAGAAATCTTCCAGTTTTTTAAAGGGTAACTTACTTTAGTTTTTGTCATACCTATAGCCATCCTTGTTTTAATGATACAAAGTGACAGTGATAGCTTACCATCGATGAATCCGATGAACTGATCTTTCTCTCTATCGAATTTAAATTATTTATCTCTGTTACTTTTGGCACTTAACAATTCCTGCCAAAAATGTCATTTAAAGAAGCATTGAAAGTAATTTAAAATTTATAATTTTCAAAAAGCACAAAGAGGTTTTATGTGGATGATAATAACAGCTTTAGGAGTTTCTATTACATTCTGTTACACAACGATTTTCCATCATACTAAGAAGGAATCCCTCATTGAATTTGTATGGTTATTGATATGTGTACGAGGAGTCTAATAATAACGGATTTTGACATTAAGAATTTATAATTTTCAATACGAAAATACAATATAAAATTTAGAATCTGTGAACATGCTCGTGTATTATTGAACATACAACTGTTTTTGTTATTATCTATTCAAAGTAGTAGAATGTGAACGTAAGCCATTAAATTTTTATTACAACCAAGGCGAATAAATAATGTTTAAATTAAAATGTGTGTATAAGCAAAGCATAATTAAACAAAAACATGTTTTTAGGGGATTCTATTAGTGGTCTATCATGTGGTATTAAATAAGATATTTTAACTTTGAAATTCATTAGTATGAATGACAAACATCCAAGTGCAAATAAAAACGTATATTTATGGATTCTATTATTTACGCCGAATATACTTCTTAGAGAACCAATACAGAATATAACATTTAGGTCATTGCCCCAGTAATGGGCACTGCCCCGGTAATGGACACTTTTTCGTTAAAAATATCAATAATTTCGAATATATGCATTGAAATTTAGTTCTGCTGTAGTTCAAGTCTTCAGTAGTTCATTATTCATTACTCCACTGACAATTGTGTGTTTAACTTCAGTGTACTGTCAAATATGTGAGTTTATCAAAATGGTCGCAACCGAAGCAGCTGTTTTAAATTGTTAGTAAGTTTGTTCGTGTTTAAAGTGAAATTAACATAGTTTGAGTTTCAGCAGTTGCAAAAAATTAGGGGCATTACCTATTAGTTGATCAGGTAAGTCATAAGAATTTTAATATTTATTAGATTAGTAAATTTTATCAAAACATCGTTTTAAGTGGGGTGACCATTACTCAAACAATAATTTTGTGAAAGTATTAGTAATGAACATTAGTGATGTCCATTTTTGAACACGATAATTTTAGTAATGGACACCTATTCTTTTTTTCTAGAAATGGCAAAAGTCAAGAAGGATAAGGTAAAACAAAGATTCTTTTTTCTTATACAGATGAAAACATGCAAAAAGCCATCAATGCAGTCCGAGAAAATGGCTTAAGCAAAAAAAACTTGCAGCTCGGCAGTTCGAGTTCCCCGAAGCACCCTTATTAGAAAACTGTCAGGTCAAGCTCCGCTTCTTAGAAAAATGGGTCCTCCGACAGAATTATCTAAAACAGAGGAAAATGTTTTCGTGAAATGGATACTTGCGATGGCCAAAAAAGGATTTCCAGTACATAAAAATAATTTAATTTTATCAGTTGAAAAATTGTAGAAGAAAGTGGAAGGGAAACAAAATATTTAAATAAATCTTCAGTTCCAGGACGGTCTTGGTTTGAAGGTTTTCTCAAGCGACACCCTGATATAAAACAAAAGCATGCTGAATCGGTTAGCAAGGCTCGTGCAGCAGTTACCCAAGATCGCATTCATAATTGGTTCGACGAGATACTGGAATACTTAAAAGAGAATAAAATGGAAGAAATTCTTCTTGACCCCAGTAGAATATTTAACGGTGATGAAACAGGTTTCCGGCTGTGTCCGAAAAGTGGAAAAGTCTTAGAGCTAGCAAAGAGAAATGAGGACTTTTATGGAAAGAGTAAGCTCTGAAAAAGAGCAGATCACAGTAATGGCAACTTTTTCTGCAGATGGGAAAGTGGTGCCTCCTATGCTTATATTTCCCTATAAAAAAATGCCAAAGGCAATCGTTGAGTCTGTTCCGGAGAACTGGGCTCTTGGCAGGTCAGATTCAGGGTGGATGAACTCGGAAGTATTCTATGAATACATAGGGAATCATCTCATACCTTATTTAAAATCCGAAAACATCATAAGACCTGTAATTTTTTTTGTCGACGGACATGGGTCTCATCTTACCCAACAAGTTAGTCAGCTTTGTGATGAACAGGGCATAGTACTAGTTTCATTTTTTCCAAATACTACTTTTTCCAAATACTACCCATAAAAGGAACTTGTGTGATTAGGAAAACTAATTATGCCTTCAATAAAACCTTACCTTTTGTTGCAGGGTTTATTTTGAAGAAAGACAATGAAGGAGCTGAAATCCGGTCCATGGTTAATGCAGGTGTGGGATCATGGAAGTGGGCGTCGAAAGAAGACGTTTTGTATTATTTTAACTCTGATATTGTCTGTATAATTGCAGAACCGATTGTGAAAAACAATAGAGGTCATTATTATGTGTCAGAAATGGCAAAATATGAATATTGAATAATAAACTAATGGTTTTCTACAGGTGTCCATTACTCATCACCATATGTCCATTACCTATCCAACTGTGTCCACTAGTGGGACATATAACATTGTTTTACAAAAAAAAGAAACTATATGTCAAATGAAGTATTATTAAATTTTGCAATAGAGTCAAAAACTATTATAAATGACAAATCTATTCAATGTGGTTAAAACTAAAATAGGATCAAATATTAGCCTTTTTAAGCCAGTTTCAATTTGAAAATTTGTCTCGAGTGTCCATTAATGGGGCAATGACCTACTATATAATATGTGTCTATGACCAACTTACACTCATTAAAACACTCGTTTCTTTGACGTCTGTTAGGAGACGATAATTCGGTAAAACTAAATGAGAAAAATACACAGCCAAGCAACAATGTATTAATGCGGAATTTGCCATTAACATTGAATATACTTCTAATAATATCTCAACACATTGTTAAATTTGTTAACGAATGTGAAATATTACCTTAAGATTTTATCACGTATCCAATAGAACAGATTTAGAGAAAACTTAATACGTCTCTATAAGTAATTTTCTTTGAAAAAAAAAATGTTTCTAATTCTATAACTTTAATATTTACTCACATGTACGAGAAATATACACCTCCAAGCAACCATATATCTTAAGACATCATTAGATTTACGTGAAAAAATGTGAAATTTTACCATAAGATTTTCACGTATCCAAGAGAATCGATTTAGAGTAAACTTATAATACGTTTCTATGAGTAATTTACTTTGGAAAAAATACATATTTCTACTCTATAACTTTAATATTTTATCATGTATGAGAAAAATATACCTCCAAGCAACCATGTATTAATGCAAAACTTACCATTAACGCAAAATGTACTTCTAACAGCATTTCAACATATCGTTAGATTTGTTGAATGAATATGAAATATTACCATAAGACTTCATTACGTTTTCAAGAGAAATAGATTAGAGTAAACTTAATACGTCTCTATGAATAATTTACATTGAAAAAATTCATGTGTCTATTATAATTATAATATTTACTCCTGTTTATGAGAAAATTACACCTCAAAGTAACAATATATTAATGCGAAATTTAAAAGTAAAGTTGATATGCATTGGCTCATTGATATACATTCATATTGAGCCTAATTTTGGAATTGGAAAACAATTTGGTCTATAATCGAATAGAGATGCCCTATACTCATAAAACCGGATAGACAGAGTGGTATTTGTACTATTAGGACGACTGTAAGTTAAGTCTGCATTTTCTCTTTGATACATACTAATATTTGAATTTATTTTAGTTATAGCAAACACCATTTGGTGGCATATCCAACTAGATATATTTATTTACATATAACGACTGCAAAGAATATTAAGTAGTTGTTAAATATGATTTGAACGAAACAACTACTCAGCGGGCAAATACCCCGACCTGCACTGTATTATACCTTCAAATCATGATAGATCGGTAGAAAATATCATTTGTCAATTCTTAACCAGACATAGACCGGTTTCGAACTTATTAGTTCTCCTCAGTATGCCGTAGGTTATGGAACAGACAAATGATAGTGGCCAACCTGCTAGTCATACACTGACTAAGGTAAATTGAGTAGTGGTGAGAGGTATGTGAAACTTGTCATATGGTCCAAATGATACTATCCGACCGACATCATAGATGTCTCTGTGGCGGATAGCGACTTGCGAAGCAATTACCGAGAGCGACGACCTCTAGCCCAGGTGGACTAAACTACTGTTAAATATGATTTGAACGAAAACAACTATTCAGCGCGCAAATGCCCTGACCTGCATTGGATTATACTTTCAAATCATGATAGATCGGTAGCCAACATCATGTGTCAATTCCTAACCAGACATAGACCGGTTTCGAACTTATTAGTTCAAATCATATTTAACAAGAGTAGTTTAGTCCACCTGGGCTAGAGGTCGCCGCTCTCGGTATTTCCCTCGCAAGTCGCTATCCGCCACAGAGACATCTATGATGTCGTTCGGATAGTAACATTTGGACCATATGACAAGTTTCACATACCTCTCACCACTACTCAATTTACCTTAGTCAGTATATGACTAGCAGGTTGGCCACTATCATTTGTCTGTTTCATAACCTATGGCATACTGAGGAGAACTAATAAGTTCGAAACCGGTCTATGCCTGGTTAGGAATTGACAAATGATATTGGCTACCGATCTATCATGATTTGAAGGTATAATCCAATACAGGTCGGGGTATTTGCCCGCTGAGTAGTTGTTTCGTTCAAATCATATTTAACAACCGTAGTTTAGTCCACCTGTGCTAGAGGTCGCCGCTCTCGGTACTTGCTTCACAAGTCGCTATCCGCCACAGAGACATCTATGATGTCGGTCGGATAGTAGCACCATTACTCATATTAAGTAGTGTTGAACAGAGAAATCAAAAGCGGATTGGTATATTTGGTAAAAATGGAAAAGAAATTCTCCGGTTCTGCATAAACTTTTTGCTGCTGTGTTACTCGATTAATTTTTTGAGGAAGTTAGTTATGCATTCGTGAAAAAATTTTTGAAAATTTTTATTGCATTTCTGGACGGATCTCGATGAATTATGACGATACACAAACTCCACAACACGTAGAGTTTTATTACCGTGAGGAAGTTCTGATCTCCAAGTAATTGGCAGCAGTTTTTTTTAAATAGTTTGTAACATATTTGCAAAAAAATTTTTTTCAGAATTAGGTGAAATAGCTATTTTTCTACTCCCTACATAGAAAATACTATTTTGCTCCCTCATTTCAGGGAGCAAAGTAGTACTTTTCCTCCTTCGGGAGGAAAGTACTTTGCTTCCCTAGGGAAGAAAATATTTTAGCTCCCTCTGGAAGCAAACAAGTAAAAACTTCAAATGGCTGTAATAGTAGTGTATAGACTTCTTTTATTGATACACAAACTTCCTGAAAATGAATGCTTTTCTTTGAAACAGATTTTTTATTACTTATTTTTATTTATAAAAATTGAACATCCAACAATTAAATAGCTGGTACTCTTTTTCATATTTTTCACGAGACTTTAACGGTAATAGATTTAACGAAACCACGTTTGCTTCTTCCAGAATATCTTGAGGAACTTCATCTTCACATTCGGAATACATTATTATAAACTTTTTTGGAGGTTTGGTTATTTTGAAAACAAGAAGCAACCTTAGCAACGATCCATTTATTTTGATTTTTAACAATACTTACTTATCTAAATACCTATTACGACATTTTGACATATTTGGTTTTTTTGCTCCTGTGTAATACATATGATTTTTTCTACGACCATTTACAGTGTTTTACATTGGTTTTACATATACTTTATTATATTTTCTTATGCATGACAATCAAAAAACCAAATATGTCAAAATGTCATAATAGGTATTTAGATAAGTAAATATTGTTAAAAATCAAAGTACATGGAACGTTGCTAAGGTTGCTTCTTATTTTCAAAATAAACAAACTTCCAAAAAAGTTTATAATAATGTATTCCGAATGTGAAGATGAAGTTCCTCAAGATATTCTGGAAGAAGCAAACGTGGTTTCGTTAAATCTGTTACCGCTAAAGTCTCGTGAAAAATATGAAAAAGAGTACCAGCTATTTAATTATTGGATGGAGACTAGGCAAATAAGAAAAATATGTGAAGAAGTGGTCCTATTTTACTTTTCCAAAAAATGCGCCGATTTGAAGCCTTCAACATTATGAAGCAAATACAGCATGTTGCGATCTACACTCCAAATTAAAGACAATATCGACATTAAGTTTCCTAAATTAGTAGCTTTTTTAAAAAGGAAATCTGCTGGATATACCAGAGGGAGCCAACGTATTTTCCTCCCTAGGGAAGCAAAGTATTTTCCTCCCGAGGGAGGAAAAGTACTACTTTGCTCCCTGAAATGAGGGAGCAAAATAGGATTTTGTATGTAGGGAGTAGAAAAAATATATTTTAAATTGTATCAAAAAAAGATTGCATTTTTATAAAGGTACACCGTTTTGAAATTTTATTTTATATTCATTTTTCACTGCAAATTTTAAAAAAGGTGTAACTGTAAAAAATCAATACTTTTTTATGAAATTTTAAATCTGTCAATATGTTTTCCACCTGATACTGAAAAAAAAACTATTTTGCAAATAATTTACAAATTGTTTAAAAAGTAACCTGGGTAGGCACACAATTTTTTTCAACTTTTCTCGCACGGGTTGCAAAATGTACCACGTAAGCCGTTATATTTTTATGAACGTGTTTAATTTTGTTATCACTTACAATATAATTTTAAATATTTCTATACAGAATATTAAATTTAAAATTATACCTCCCTAGCTCAGCTAGTTAATTTATAAATGACTCTCAACTATGAAAGTTGAACAATTTGATTTTAATACAATTTTCTAAAACAAAAAAAACGGGGTGATAAATGTTCCTTCTGACTACGAAAAATAAATAGTTTGCAAATATTTTACTAATGGCCTAGGAGTAATTTGGCGTGCGAGCGCATTTTTGCAACTTCTTTTTCTCAATTTTTTTTTAATTTTTCTTTCTGCAAACTTATTCATTCAGTAGTGACAGTCGTGCCTTAAAATATTGCTTGGGTTCCATGCTCCAATACTGAGATATAGTATAACCTAAATCCACCAGCCGCCACTGGTTTAGATCATAATTTAATAAAATAGTAGTTTTAATAAAATCATCATCAAGGCAAAAAGCAGTGTCTCTTTTGTTATATTAGTAATTTGTTTTCCGTTAATTTGTAGTGCTATAAATTATTTATATGTAATCATAACTGTATGGTTAATACAGTTAAAATTGAGTCTGATCTTTGTTTCTTATTATTAAGTTTCTGTCACAAAAGAGTGTTTTTGTAGTGGTTATAAAGTGGCAATTAAGTGGGTCACTCTTGGGACGTGTCTACCTGCGGACATTAAGCGTCACTGTGACGTGATTGTGACGTGGCTGCCAACATAAATGATGACGTCACAGTCACTAATGTAACGGAATTTTCGCGTGTGTATGATGTTAATTGGTTTAATGGGAGGGTAAGTACCTACTTGTTGAAAAATAAGAATCCTTTTATAAATTTTGAAAAACCGAAATGAAAACAATTGATTCTACTCGATATAACTTGTCAGTAGAAGTTTATAAGTTTACTATTCATCGCAAAATTTGGTTTTAATTGTACGTTCAATACGATACGTTAAAACGAAATGTTGATTGGTGCAACATAAAGACAGAAATGTACATTTCTTACATTAAAAGGTATTTTAAAATATTTAAAAATTATTTCAAGTAGAGCAATTAATCGCTTAAGTATATAATTATTTAACCTACAAATCTGCAAACGAACTTACTGCTATGTGATAAATATGCATAATAAATGCGCAACGCTGCTTCAATCGAATACACCAATTGAGCAAAAATAGAGAGTCTTTCGAGTAACCACAGTTCCAAAACAGTTTCATCATGTTTTTTGTGAACGTTGATAACTCAATTATACGTGTGGATTTAAAAAATTTGCCAGTGAGTTCCACCAGATGTCAAGAATCTGAGGTTTAAATATAACTACTTACTTAAGACTCATCCTGTATATTTCAATAATTGTATTAATATTGTAAAGTTCTCAATGGTTACAAGAATAAGAGCGAATAACTTACAAAGAATAAATTTAGTCTAAGCAAATTCGAAATCCTATATAAAAAATACGAAAAAACTATGCAAATATGAAATATAGAGAAAATATTTTATCCGACAAATTGTTTTACTCTTGATGAGATAATTCAGAAAAACATACCTACACAACATAACTAGTTTTATTTGTTAGAGTTCTCTCGAATTAAAATATCAAAACGACATCGTAGTTGGCAACGACCGAACGTAGCCATTTCAACTCGTTTGATTGTAGGCAACTTATCCACCACACAACCCTGTTTAACAGAATGATTAGGTGAGAACTAGCAGATGCATAAGGAGTTTACAGCCTCTATATATCCGTTGATTAGTGTTTATAACAACCTTCATTAAAACTTTGATTAATAACCACTAAATTGAGTGTTAAATTCATTATACAAAGTGAATAAATTGAAGATTAATTAACCATTGATAATTTAAACTCGCTAGGCTGTAGCTTAACGAGGTTAAAATTTGCATTTGAGGACGGAAAGCACTTTACAGGCATAAACACAATTAGGAGGGACGAACGGCCTCCCCCCGCATAACACGGGGTGTGGGGGTAAAGTGCTGATGGACCTACTGATGAAGTACATAACAGCGCTGCTTCATTAAGCATAAGAAGGGTTGGCCGGAAGTGTCAAGTGCACGCGCACTTCCGGCACTGGCCATCTGCCATCTGGCAAAGCCCCATCTATCAATCACCCCTTTCGCTAATCTCCACAAGATGCATTTCGCACATACCCCAACAGACCGCAGTCAAGTAGTCCATAATGAACATTCTCATAGACTAATCGACAAGTAAAAGACTCATTTAACATCTGCTTACTCCGATTAAACCTTTTCTTATCTTAATCTGCTACACTAATATTTGTAGTAAAGTTATATGATGATTTTTGTTTACTTATTCACTCCCAGAAAGATACTAAGACCATTAAAAATATAAGCCAATTTAAAAAAGGACCGAAATATACAGGATTAATTGAATTATTAGTAGTTTTTTTAGCACGGCTTTTAAAGTGAGTAACTCATGAGCAACTCATCGGTTTATTTAAAAATGATAAAACTATTTATTTAAAAATAATAATAATTAGGATTGACAGTACAACCGCTCTCAGTCGCCTACAGCTTAAGATCTCAATAAGGATAGAGTATTAACGTAGACGATTGGGGGATAAATGTCCCTTTCTACATTTGAGAGCCTGTTGATGTTGAAAGACCTCCCTATGAAATTATTATCCGATAATAATTATTTCAGTTTCATAGCGCTGGGTATTTGCTTTCATTACTTTAAAATAGTCATTTTTATTTTCAATTTGAAATTGTCGGGGTAGTTGTCATGTTATTAAGTATGGCGCATGCGACGCACACAGGCGACAGATAAGTACGAAGTAGTGTCACGATATGACGAGAAAGGAGTAGAAGAGCAAATTAGCGGGAGATGACACTACAAGCAAATGTTATTTACACCATAGATAGCCATTCTACATAAAAGTTTATTACTGATAAATGGGAAACTAAAAGGTCAGAGAGACACAAGAGTGAAATGAAATAGTTGAAACCGTGAGATATTTCAAATAATTTCATCTCACTCTTGTAGCTCTCTGTCCGTGTAAGCTCCCACTGAACAATATGATCAATTTAAGTACCTCACTCGATTTCATTGCTTAATTTTTCACCTAGGAAAATATTTCCAGAACTATACTTCTGTATATATTTTTGACGAATCTGAATTCGAGAATAAAAAACAATTGAACATGAAATAAAAAAGTTACGGTCGAAAAACTGAAAAATACAAAAACTGACACCCTGTATATTAATACGGAAATGGACATGCGAAATTCCACATATTGTATATGCGTATCACATACATACTATTACTTCCGGTTTAACCGGAGATTACCCTCAACCTCTTTATTTTAAGTGTCACACCCTGTATATTTAAAGAAAATTTCAACCCCCCTTATTACGAGAAACATATGGAGAAAGAATTTGATCAATCACCTTCGCCACTGAGTGCAGCAAAATTATAATGTTTTCGAACATTTGTTGTAAATAAAATCTATGGAATTCCTTTAATTCCTGAAACAGATAAATTATTTATAATATAAATAACAAATAAAAACATATTATGTTTCTATTTCTTTTCATAGATGACTTTTCCTCTCGAATCCGTTGTACGAGTTCGAACGTTGCTTCCCTATGTAGTGTGCAAAAATGTGAAAATATGCAATACTCTCCATTATCGGCTCTTTAAATATTTTGCATTTTATGTTCCATATTATCGTTAACTCTCAGATAACAACATTGCTTTCCCAATTTTGTATTTAATTTTTTCCGCACTTCCACTATCACTGGATATCACAGTCCCCAGATCACATTTTACCACAAAATATCAAAAACTGTTATTTAATTAACATTTACAAAAGCAACAATAAAATCGTACATAGTAAAAAATAATTCGAAACACTGCACCGTGGTACACTTGTCATAGAAAAATGCGACAAAAATAAATTTTATAATTATTGAACTGAATATGAATAAAAATGTAATTATTTTGATAGATATATTAATTTTATAGTATTAAATATGAAATACAATAATAATGATAATAGAAATAATAATAATAATAATAAGTGGCGTCCGGTACTACCAGTTTCCCTTTATGAGTGTCGGAGCCACAGAGAAATGTAAGTGGCAATAAAATAATAATAATAACAATTTCTCCACTACAGAGATATTTTTTCGCAGACCTTTTTTTATTCTCGCAGAAAACTTTACAAGATCGATATTTTCTTTGTGTTGCATGCCTAGAATTTCCGTTATTCTATGCAAGATTTGCGTAGATCTGTTTGTTCCAGATGTGGAACTCCAGATTTTAAAAACAGATTCACGTGGAAACACGATCTGATATGCAGGACCTGAAAATAAAGCACCAAATTACTTGTAGCGCTTGCTCTAGTGATTTGTACGCGCTGCTACGTAGAGTTAATTTCCCAGAAAACTAGACTAAGTAATTAGCGGTGTGGGAAATTATATGAAATTATCTACACATACAATAAGCTAAGGTTCAAAGCAGGGACGCGCGAAAATATACTAAAACTCCAATTGAAAATAAATCGAGAAAAAAAGTTCTAAAATACATGGTGTATCATAACAGTTGTTAAACTCTTAAAAACAATTTAAATTAATTCAAATTATTTCCAATTATACTACACATACGTTGCTGTTGAATATCCATTTTTCACAAACTTGCCATAAACAGCCGAATCCTGAGAAATAATTTATTACACTGATTCCCTTTCCAGTGAGCAAAACTGATAATATACTTGATGCGCCCACTTCCGACGATTATTCTACAATGAATGAAGTACCATAATGACCTTATATGAATATTCTCATGAAACAATAGTTCATTTATTATCTTTGTTGCTAGATAAATGATCGAGGTAGTGAAGTTGGTTTTTTTATATTTTTGTCACATTGAAGGGACCGCTATGCACTGTGACTGAAGGCAAAGGATTCTGTAAGAACTGAATTCAATTTAAATAAAGATAGACACAATAATACTAAAATGCTTCAGTTTTAAATGCATTTTTTTAGTAAATATCTCATAATTTTAAAAATTAGAAAGTTACTGTTAATTCAAAACGTCATAATGTTGGATTGAATTAGAAATGTTCACTAGTGATAGCGTTTGTCAGAAAATTTTTTGAGAAACATTTGGATACATTTCGAGTTAAAAGTTATTACAGTTTACTTTAAAATAAATATGGAAGTTTAATGTATTTAATAATTAGCAGTTTTTTATAAATTCGTTCAATGACAATCTACAGCAATTAGTACACTAATAAATATAAAAATAAATTACAACTGTACATCTTGTATAAGAGATAAACCATATATTAACTGACTAAAGTGGTAATTAATTTTTAGATATTTGGATTCTTTTTATGTCATTAAATATATCAATACAGTTAAAAAATATGAATCAAAAATTTCTTCGAACGTTGTAATATAATATTGATATTACAGTTTGGTGGAAACAGATCAATCAAATACAGAAACACTTCTTTTTTTAATTTGGTCGACGTTTCGCTAACTTTTTATTAGCCAGAACTAGTTAAATTGTGTTTTTCTTGTTCATAATTCCTAATAAATTAAACAAAGGAGAACTGGTACAAAACATAGGTTTAATTAAATACAACTTACGAGTATAACACATAAACGGTCTTTACTTTCAGCAATTGAATTCAATTGCTGTGTATCGTTAAGAAAGTAAACACCGTTTATGTGTTCTACTCGTATGTCATATTTAATTATACCTCTGTTTTGTACCAGTTCTCGTTTGTTTAATTTATTACTAATTATGAACAAGAAAAGAACAATTTAACTAGCCCTGGGGATGCTAATAAAAGTTAGCGAAACGTCGACTAAATTAAAAAATGGAGTCTTTGATTGACCTATTCCCACCAAGTTGTAATATCAATATATAGCAGGTCACTAAACCTTCAAGTAATTTAATATATCCAGGGCGCATCTAGAGACAGATTTTTAACTTTAAATAAACTTATGTTTGTCTTTTGAATTTCTCCAATATGGTTAATAACAGAAGCAGTTGATTCTATATGGATACTGATAAAATATTAGTTAACTGAAAAATTATTGAATCTATACAATTTCCTATATTAGAGCCTAGTGGACAGAAACATTGTCGTTAATAATAACATAACCGGTTAGTTTAAGTAAGTGGTTTCTTAAAGTTGTTAGTTGGTAGTGATTCTTGGACATGAATGGATATGTTTGTTGATCACATCTGAGTAGGTGATGGAAGATAAGTTTCTGACCTTGATTAAGTGGCGCGTTTAAGGCTTGCGTGACTGCAGTAACACCGTTATTATACACGACATTTGGAATTATTTTATCAGCGGCTGAGACGCACGAGGACCCTTATTTCCTGCCATTTATTAGCAATCACGCTCAGCACTGGCCTTTTCTTACCCAGTGCCAGCCTTCGTGATCGCATTAATTATGCGAACTACCCTTGCATGTCAGCTTAATAGTTCCAGCGCGGGCTTCACTCACCATATACTGTTGGTTTACAGCCGAAACGCTGGCCCTGTATAATGTAAGATAAATTAATTTTATTGCCGACTAAACAGCCGAAGATTGTTGTCGGCACAGCACGCGATGTGACATGTATTTATGCACGCCGCACACGAATCAGTACGCACCGACAGAGGGCGCCCTTTCACTTTGCGTTCCCTGTTCCCGAGGAAATCTGAAACTTTAAATTAAATTTCCGTTTTTGAATTGCACGCAACAAGGCAACCAATTGGCGTTTTGTGTTCGAGAGACTTTCGCCTGGGGCCAGCAAGTTTTACTTTGGTAAATAGCTTTCCTTATATATTCTCTAGCCAATATGAGGAGGCAGGGTAAATAAAATAAAATAATAAACATTCAATTTATTGAATTTTTTTTGGAAGTTATCTAATATTAAAAAATGATACACTGTTTGATAATATGTGACTGCTATAGGTATTACGTTTTTTGCCAACGAATAGTAGGAACATATCGGTGCATCTAAAAACAAACAATGATAATTAAAATGTTATCTACTTCTCAAAGTTTAACATATAGATACTTTTAAAATTAGCGCCACTTTAACAGTACTAGCATATTTTAAGACTAAACTTAACAATAAATCAATCTTTTTTATTATTATTATGTGAAAATATCCACATTGATTGGATTTCACTCCCCACATTGAGACCGTCAGCCGATTACCCACAGTATAGTGTCCAGAATTAATGATTTTCAATGACACGCCAATTTGTAAATTTTTTTTGAAAAACCACCAAATAACAGACGAAATGGGCATAATAGCGAAGATATTATGATAACTATTGTGTGGAAGAATCTGTAAGTTTGGTGCAAGAAGCAGTATCAACGATTTCGGAATATCTGAAACATAACAAAATTTACCCCTTGAAACCTATATTTAATATACAGGGTGTCTCACCAGGAAATGCATCTATCAATATAGGGAAAAGTACGCACCAGAAAATTTTGAAATTTTAGAAAATCATTAATGGCAGTGTGGTCAATCCAACTAAAATAATTATAAGCCTCTGGCACTTCCGGTTATACCGGAAGTCGATACCAACTTGCTTGTTTTAAATGGAATGCCCTATATATTTTGGGGTTTTCGAAAATAGCATTCTTAGTCTAAAACATGTAAGGTACCCTATGCCTAAACCCAGCCGTTTCAGAGATATTTGACACTTTAAAAAATTTTAACAGGTGTAATGGTTTACAATAACCTTCATAACTATCTTTGTGTAAAAGATACTCATTTGCTTTTTGGTATGCAGAAAGACCATAAGGTGAGCTACGCTCTACAGTTTAAAGAAAATCAATAATAGTATACCAAGTGTTCCAATTTTGCATTACATTTTGTAAATTTCAACCCGCGAAAACTTACTTAAGTCAAATGGAACACCCTATATTTTTTACATCAAGTTATGTATAATTAAATTCCTTTTATTTCTGATATAAGCATTGTGGGGGTTTAAGTTACAACTTTTTGAAATATTTGCGATTTTCTTAGTAATTCAAGAATTTTTTAGTAAAAATTTTATCAAATTAGCCATGATTAGAAACGATCAGTAATGTCAGTCATTCTCTTATTTCAAAAAATGCCACCGCGTTTAAATTACACCCACGAAGACTTTTTGAATTTGTTTTTATTTATGGAGAATGTGATAAAGTAATATCAAGAACTTGTAGTACATTTGCTACTCGATATCCACAAAAATGGAAACCGTCACCAAACACTGTAAAACGCATCCTGGAGAATTTTAAAAACTATGGCTCTCTCACGGCAAGAATTCAAAAGCGGAAGCCTATTGTTGATGACCAAAACTTAGAAATAGCAATTCTGGGATATTTTCATGCATTTCCAATGATGTCATTAAGACAAGCTGCTCTGGAATCGAGACTATGCAAGGATTCAGTTCACAGAAATTTAATTAAACATAAATTTCACCCGTTTTCGTTCCAAATGGTTCAACGATTAAGAGAAATGGATTTCCTATGAAGAGAAAATTGTTGTGAATTTATTCTAATAAGGTCTGTAGGCGACGCTTCTTATTTGGGGAATATTATATGGTCAGATGAAGCTAAATTGACCAAAAATGGACTTTTTAATCGATACAATTCGCATTATTGAAGTGACTCGAATCCTCATGTGTTCAAGTAGTGAAATTTGGCAGTTTAATGTTTACTGTGCCATAAGTAACGATAGAGTGGTGGCATTAGAATTTTATCAGGAAAAATTAAACAAGAAGTTATAAACATTTCTTCTTCTGCTAATATGTACAGTTATTTTTTTTGTTTTTTGTTTTTTTTTTTAAGTGAAAGATATCTAAATATTTTACATAATTTGAATAATAACTATTTAGAAAATTTACCTCTCGCTGAACATGGAAACAATTTTTATCAGCATGACGCACGGTGCTCCTCCACATAACGCGTATTTGATAAATGATTTTTTACACGAAACTTTTTTCGATCAATGGATTGCCAATAGTGGACCTTTCTTATGACCTCCTCGCTTTCCCGATTTATCAATTTTAGATTATTTTATTTGGGAAACTATAAAAAATGAGAGCCCGTTAACAACTATTGAAGATTGAATGCAGAGAGTAAGAAATGCATTTCAAAACTTATCACAGGATTTAATTAGAAGAGCTACCTATGAAGAAATAATCCGAAGGTGTGTAAAATGTGTGGAGGTTCGAGGGCGGAATTTTGAATAATTATTAAGTTAAAATGGAATCACGTTTTTAGTTGATTCTATCTTAACTATTTTAGTTTATGCAAAGTGTCTTCAACCCAATTAATGGGCATGTGACAGTGTCTAGTGTTATTTTCCGTTTTTATGGATATCTAGTAACAAATGTGCTACAAGTTTTTGATAATACTTTATCACATTTTCATCATTTATTAAGTTCGAAGTTATTTTCAGTTTATTTTTAATATCACCACAATTATTTTGATATCGATCTGAAATTTGGTACACATAGTATATTTGTGGAGACCAATAAATGAGAAATACTTTATTGGAAAAGATATATACTAGTAATATTTTTTCCGGGATCGTTGTCTGTTTCAGTCAAATTTTTTTGTACCACGCCACTGGTCACATTTGGTCATTGATATCGAATCTCTGATTTATTTGGAAACTGTTACGTCACTTGGTGTTCGATATCATAATAAATGTTACAAAAAATTAACCAAATTCAACTGAAACTTTAATCTCAAAAACGGTACAGTTCTGGAACTAAGTTTCTTCAATGATCTGCCATTATTTCGACTTGTTCTATAGGTTTTTGAAGTTTTGTAGCAAAAAAATTACTCACCCTGTATACAAGACTACTGTATCTTTACCAATAACTTCTCATTTTAGTGTATCTGAGGATGGAGTCAGATTGACCTCAAAACTATGGTAATATTTAATGATTTATGAGAATAATAAGACTTCTTAACTACTTAAGTCTTTTAATTAGCAATATAGTTATAGCAATAAGTACGACAACAAATAAGTCAGAACTCATCCGATATAATGGCTCTGATGAATAAAAGGTAGCCAATGCATTTACTACTTATTTTTGAAGCAAAACCTTTGATCAATATGATTAATATTTTCAGAGCATTTGCTTCATACTTAAAGTAAAACCATTTGCTATGCTAGATGCAAAACCCTTAACAAATATGAATAAAATTAGTTATATAAATAAAACTGCGTATTTACTAGGTATTTACCTTAGTATTTGCTCCATGCTTCAAATGTGTAGGTACCTCAGTAGTAGACTTTGGTAAAGCAACACCTAATGTGCGAATTTTGGTGTTTTTAAATCAATATAGAAAATCGAGCGATACACCATCAGGCGCAACACCCTTTTTAGAATGAATTTAAAAAAAGAGGGGGTCAATTTTCTTTTAAGAATGTTACAGACGAAGAGATATCGAAATCCCATGAAACCCAAATCTTCCATCACCTACACCCCTTTAGTGGAATCTCGATAAAACATTAAAATTTCACTGGAAAACAATTTTTTTTTCAAAATCAAAATCTCGTTGAAAAAAATATCTTCTAAAAATGGCATTTCACTGAAAAAAAAATTTTTGTTGGTTAGATGGATTTGTTAAAAAAAACCGTGTACCAAGAATCAAAATAAACATTTAGGCATTAACATAAATTGAAAATCGAGCGATACACCATCAGACGTAGCAACCATTTTAAAATGGATTAAAAAAAAAGAGGTAGGTTAATTTTCCTTTAAAAAAAGTTACAGACCAATAAATGAAGAAATGTCGAAATCCGATGAAACCCAAATCATCAATCACCTACACCTCTTTAGTAGAATCTTCATAAAAAATTAAAATTTCATTGCAAAATAATTTTTTTTTTCAAAATTTAAATCTCGCTGACAAAAAAATATGTTCTTTTAAAAATGACATTTCACTGAAAAAAAAATTTCAATCTGAAAAAATATTTTGTTGGTTAGATGGATTTGTTAAAAAAATAGTTTTTTTTTTGAAATTCTATAAAAAAAATATATGATGTGGCCAGCACATAACTCTCTTGTAACAATATATATAATCCTGATCTAAAAAAATCATTCTATTTAATTCTTCACTTACCTCAATTAAATTTTAATAGCGTATCTTGAAATGTTTCATTAAAATTTTTAAATAATTAATTATCAGCGTCATTCGATACTGTCAATAATAATTCATGTCATATATTTTAAAAATTTTTTTGTTATTGACATTGACATTTTTGTAACGAAATTAGACCTTTCAAATATCAAACTGTTAAAATCCTAACCCCATTTTATGAGGTCAAATGTTTAAAATATTTCAGTTTACATCAGCTTTGATTGAGTACTTGGAAAATATATTTTATTCGCTTGATATAGTAGACATGATTTGTAATCTTCATCAAGAATCTATTTTTTTGTAAAGTCCAATACAAGAAAGTTTCAGCTGGCTAATTTCGCTCATCACCGAATTTTTCATTGTCTTTAGCCTTTAGAACAAGTGTACCAAATTTAAAAGCTTTATCTCAAAAACTGTGGCTGCTATCGCGATACTACAGACATGCGGACAGATTTTTTTTATAAAGTTGTGTTTTTTCATTATAATCGTCGAGATTCGTCCAGATATACAATAAAAAAATTTAATTTTTTTCCCGAAATTGTACTTTTTTTGTTCTTTCGTTCATTATATCTCTTCTGGTGGTACCACTTTTACCAAATTTCATGTGTCACCTAAAATGTTGTTGACAATCTTAACTGCCAAATTTGGGAAGTCTCCAATTATTATTTTGAGTAATCGCGGACACACACACATTTAGGCATTAATAAAAATTGAAAATCGAGCTATACACCATCAGACGCAGCAACCTTTTTTAGAATGAATTAAAAAAAAGAGGTAGGTCAATTTTCTTTTAAAAAAATTACAGACCAATAAATGAATAAATGTTGAAATCCCATGAAAACCAAATCTTCCATCACCTACAACCCTTTAGCAAAATCTCGATAAAAATGAAAGTTTCTTTGAATTCTTTTTTTAATTCTCGACAAAAAAATATCTTCTTCAAAGAATGACATTTCACTGAAATCAATTTTTTTTTTCAAAAATTAAAATTTGTTTGTAAAATATTTATTGTTGGTCAGATGAAAATGCGCTAAACAATTTTTTTTTCGAAATTATATAAAAAAATACCATGCACCAAGAATGAAAATAAACAATTAGGCATTAATAACATTAAAAATAGTTATTTATGACACAAGTGTTAAAAATGACATTTTATTTTGTGAGTGGGGAATATCGCGTAGCGAATGGAGCAACCTCACAAACAAAATAAAATCACTTTTAACATATCATACAATATTTTTTGTAAAACTGTCATTTAAAAAAAATGCCGGCTGTAGGGTTGAACTCCCGATCTATCGCTTACGTGTCTCCATTCTAATTCCAATTTAAGACATTTATTTATCATTTAATTTTACAACTCATTACTAGAGACTAATATATTACTTATCCTGACGCGTTGGCACTGAGCCACCCGCTCGTTTCAATTATATGTGAATATATTGTAAATTTTGTGGATAAAAAAATGGATTTTTAAGAAAATACGGGAAATGAAAGTCATTTTATTATTCCACCAGATGTTGAAGAAGCCGCAAATAGGGCAACTTTAGATCTGTTGCCCCAGAAATCGCGGCAACAATATGATATAGCATATAAAAGACTTATTGAATGGTGCAAAATGAAGACAGTAGCAGACAAGTTTACTGAAAATATACTTTTGGCTTACTTCGAAGAAAAATCTAAGTTATGGAAGGCGTCAACAGTGTGGTCTAATTTCTCTATGATAAAAGTTAGTTTGCAAATCAAGAACAGAGTGGATATAAGCAAGTATTACAAGCTAATATCGTTTTTAAAACGAAAAAGGGTAGAATATCGACCAAAAAAATCAAAAATATTTACTAGCGAACAAATTAATAAATTTTTGAATGAAGCTCCACATACCAAATATCTAATGATAAAAGTTGCATCCATTTTTGGTTTATTTGGAGCATACCGTCGTGAAGAGCTTTGTAAATTAACATTGGATGGTATTGAAAAATTAGGAAACTCCTTATTGATTCATATTTTGGAGACTAAAACCAACGTTCGTCGTAATTTTTGTATCGTTGAAGGCTACATGAATTATTACCATAAATATGCTGCATTACGGCCAGCCGCCGTTACCCACCCTCGCTTTTTTTCTAAATTACGTTAACGACAAATGTACTGTTCAACCTGTTGGAATAAATACTTTTTGGGAAGATTCCTACTAATATTGCCGAATTTCTGAAATTGCCGGATCTGAGTAGTTTACTGGCCATTGTTTCCGAAGAACTTCGGCATCTCCCAAGCAACATTCTGACGACGAACTGATGTTGCTGTTCGCAACTAAAAGTCGGTGTGCGACGTACACAAAACGTCGGGCTGACCCATATTTGTACTAATCTGGTCAATAAAATATGGGTCGATTCGACGTAGAGGACCGACTTTAGTCGTTGTGATTACCGACCAAATGTTCACCAAATTTTACGTCTGCTTAAGTTGGTTGTCAGACTACTACCAACCTTATTTAAAATTTGCCCTTAATCTGACCTACAAAAGTCGGGTGTAGGTAGTGAAACTAAGCAATTTTGTATATTATTCTATTTGTCGTACCTATCTATTTATATAAAATGGATAAGGCGTGTTTATCATTGAGTACGTATTATATACAAAATACTTCGAATAAAATTTTAATAAATCTGGTGTGGTAAAAACTGAAACGAAAGAAATTTTATTGATACATATATATAAAGTAGGTCGAAAAATATAGTGAACCCATAAGAATAATGTTTATTTTAAGAACGGAAGTACTATTTTTATTTTTTTTACTTTCAAAAAATATTTTCCCTTTCCAAAGAAAGCGCAATTGAAATATTGTTTAATTAATTTTACGAGTAAATAAAAACTTTTTTTGCTTACTTTATTTGAAAAGACGCAAATTTTGTGTATTTAAAATAATTATACACATAAATCAGCATGGCCGCCTATTATTTCCTTCTGTGGAACCAGAAAATATGGCGCAGACGGGAATATGTTTAACTATTTTTACTAACAACGACGTCACGGTTAAATAATTTTACCTGCACCAACTTTTAATAGGCTTTGGTGCAAAAATCTGCACTAACACTAACGTTCATTCCAAACAATCGCGATAATATCGACCGTCTATTGCAGTTGGTGTATAAATCTTAACTAAATATCTACCAATACCTGAATTATCGACATTAATTTTGAGGTTATGTTGGACCAAGGCCCAAAAGCCTAACACCAACGTCCAGCTGACGTTGCTAGACGACTACGTCAGTCAGCAACGTCTAGCCAACGTTGGAATGTTACCCAAAAAATTACCTAAATCTACTTAATCAGTTATCAAAGTCTAATCAACGTTGGATAATAATCTAAAAACATACTCAACGTATTAAGTAGATTTCTGACATCAAATCAACGTTGGTAAATGTGCTAGATGTAAATAGTAGGGTTGCGAGGTTCAAGCTACGTTGCTCCGACGTTGTATCATAAGTATAAAATTTAAGACGCTACTTGACTATTATTTGTAATAATTCTGACCTTATAATTAGTAAAAAAGTAGTCGGTAGTCGGTAAAATGTTACTTGGGATGAATGTAGCTACCTATCAAGTTGGTTACCAACGTTATACCGAAGTAAGTGTATTACTGAAAAATTAATCGGAGCTACTTAAGTTAGTCATTAACGTCTAACCAACGTTGGTTAATAACTAAAAAGGACCAAACCTATTAAGCCACTAACCAACGTCTAACCAACGTTGGCAAGTGTTCCATAACAAACTTGACCTATTCAGTTAGTCACCAACGTCTACCCAACGTTAGTAGGTTACTCAAAATTTAACCATACCTATTATAGTCAGCTGTCAACGTCTAACCAACGTTGGTAAGTTATTCAAAATATAACCATACCTATTTTAGTCAGTTGTCAACGTCTCATCAACGTTGGATAATGACTTGAAAACATATCAAACCTTATTAAGTCCTTTTCTAACGGCAAATCAACGTTGGTAAATCATCCAGATTTAAGCAGTAGTTTTGCGAGGTCGACGCAATATTAGGTTCGACGTCGTATTACAACTACAAAATTTAAGTTATTACTCGACTACTATTTGTAATAATTCTGACGTCGTCGGAATTAGTGAAAAAGTAGTCGGTAGTTGGTAAAATGTTGCTTGGGCTTTGTTAGCAAATTCGGGAGTTAATTTAATTACAATAAAACGACATGGTGGATGGAAATCCTCACCCGTTGCTGAGGGCTACTTCGAGGATTCTATTACAAATAAAAATAAAATTGCTGAGAGAATTCTTCCCAGTAGCAGTACCTCTTCTAATGCTACAATTGCTTCAGAGAACCCTTCTACCTTGACATCAGCGTCATCAGGTGACGTCGACGATAGTATTGCAGTTAAATTGAATAACTCCGCAATTACTTCTCAGGGAATTAACATAAGTAATTGTTTGGGTTGTAATATTAATATTAATGTTTCTAAATAAATAATTTATAACTGTTCGAATAAATATGTATTATTGTTTCTAAATAATATATTCTTTCTAATTTTATCAATATAGCTTTCTATTATTTTGAAAAGAATGCATATTACTATATAGTATATAGCATTTTATTTTTAACACTATTGTTAATAAAAAGTATTTTTGACACTAGTGTTAAAAAAGTTTTTGACGTGTAATATTCTAAAAGTCAATTTTTAGTACACTTATCAATGGATTAAAAATGTCATTTTTAATGACAGTTTTACAAAAAAGTAATATAAGACGTTAAAACATATCATTGGCTACAAAGTCTGAAGTATTTGCTATGAAGCAAAAGCAAAATATTATTCAATGAAAATGAAGCAAATACTTTTACTACTACTTTCTGCTTCGAAGTATTTGCTTTTGCTTTTACTTCTTACTTCAAGCAAATGTTTCTATTTTATTCATCAGACCCAATGTTTGAAAAAACTAATTGCATATTTTTCTTCTCTGGGGTAGACGAATTAACTAAAAGGGAATTATACCACGTATTCCATATGGCACGATTTCCTATTGTTATTCTTATCACATTTTTGTTTTCTTTAACTGGTTTGCATGCATTTAATTTCTTTAGATTATTCAATTTGATTTCTCTTCCATTAGCTTGCAGATTTTAACTATAATTTATTCAGTTCTTTCATACTTGAATTTACCGGTGTTAATCATTGAACTGATCTGTTGCTGATCGAGACGACCCTGTTTATTTCCGCAATAATTAATTGTCGCGTGTGCCTGGTGGGCTATAGCGCCAATTTATCAGAACTCTGAACTAACAAGACGGTCCTAACGAGACAATCGGATTACACTTTCGATCTCGTGTCAGATTGACGCTTTCTAGCGAGACTTAAGCTCAAAGCTTACTAATACAATTGCAACTATCCAATTACCACACAACACTAACCAATTTAAGTCACAGTACGCCCAAGTTATAATTAACAGAACAAAACAAACATAAAATTATCGTGATTAAATTACTTTACACCACTTTTACGATTGGAATACCTAAAGCAACATTTCGCACGTTTAGTATATGTTCAAATAAGTATTTCGTTAGTTAGTCTAAAATAGAAAATATGAGGTTTGCTTCTAAAAAATTAATTTTATTTAAAAATATACAAGGTTGTGCATTGGGAAGATTATCCTACGCTTACACATTAAAAACTGGAAACATTTTCAAGATATTTTAGAAACTAGCAAAGCCCTTTAACACTGGAAATACTTAAAAATTAATTGTTTCAAGAAAAATGCAAATAAAAATTTTGTCTACGACATAATAAGATATTTTTAATGAACTGCAATACAAGGCAGGTAGAACTGGTAAGAGGAATACGATATTTTAGGGGAATACGATATTTTAGAGGAATACGACATTTTAGAGGATAACAAACGAGTGATGGCGAGTGGCGGGTATGCGTCGTTGATCAAATTTCAACGTTACCCCACTCCTCGGCTAGAGCAGAATAACAAATGTGTTAGTCAGAGGCGTTACATGTTTTTGTGGTTATTTGGTATATTATCTTATGTTGGTATTATATCAAATAATTACTCATATTAACCGCTGTTAACATATGAAAACAATGTAGTGGTTGGATAATAGCGAGTATTTCTTTATGTAAGTATTTTGTTTGCATTTACATTAATTTGTTAAAATTTACACGCCACTGATCTTCTATTTCAGTGTGTCCCACCAATTATCTTTGTGTAGGGTGTAACAATATCTGCGCGACCACTCATCATCACTCGTCTGTTTACATTACCAAAGTTAATATTACACAAAACATTCCACCAATTGAAAAAACTTAATTTAAAAAAGTTCTTAATTGAAAAATAATTTTTGGCCACCCTGTATATTTTTAGGAAGTAAAAATGGCCAAAAACATTAATTAGATGTCTCGTAACTAGTATTCAAATAAGTTTTTCTTAAAACCCATAATTGTGACTTTGGTGATTTTTTCAATATGCACCTGCAGATGGCATTATTTCATCAAACAAATTCATTACATCCCAGTGGTTGGGAGATAGTCAATATTAATATAGGAATGAATAGAATCTAGAAAGAGGGTGCAAAAAATTTACTGAGTTACATAGCACTACATTAAAAAAAAAGGCACTTGATCCTGTAATTACGTCTTGGTTCGCTCTGTATATTCGAAAATAATTTCCGGTTATAGACTTTTCTATCTAGTTTACTTTTTTTTTAATTTCTAGCTATAATAGAACTCGATATATCGAAGTCCGACGCACGATTGCCCCACCCTGTATATCAAAACGGTCTAACCTCTGAATTAGAACAAGCCCAAAACAATAGCAATGATTTTAATCGGTGGAGTGGGCACTGCGGGCAAGTGGAAGTGAAGCTAATCCTGGTAGTCAACGTGCTGGAGAATTTGAGGATAATCATTAATCAAAAATGTATTTATTATCTTATGCAGAAATATAATACAGAGTGCATGTATCTTTTTGCCTTCAGTAACACAATTATATAAATCTAAAACCAAATCATGGGAAAAACCAATAGCCGGGTAAATTCCATTATTTTTTAAGCACATATACTTGAGAAATTTACGTTGAATGTTTTCGGTACTGTCTAATTTTTTGCGAAAAATAAGTCGAAAATTTATATACACTTATGTCCTAAGCGGCCTCGTATATAAGATAATAATAATAATAATAATAGTAACAATAATAATAATATCTCTGGTGTCTGTACCTCCGCGGCAGGTACAGACACCGTCTCCGAAAGATTTGGTCTTCCCAACTTTCGGGGAAGAACAATGTGTCTGCAACTAATATGCTTGCCGTTCCGGTTCTGCTCTACTCCTTCGGAGTAGTAAAGTGGACGGTAGATGAGCTGCGCCAATTAGACAGAGATACCTGCAAGATGATGAATATTCACAGAAGTATTCATCCTAGATCATCCGTTTCTCGTGTGTACCTCCCACGTCAACGGGGGCGCCGACCGAGGACACTTGAGCCTGGAGTGTACGCATGGCACAGTAGTACTGAGTATGACATGTAACATCCTCAGGAGCTCAGATCCTCTCTTGCGGTTTATGAAACAACACGAAACTGTAGGAGTGGGACAAGGATTGTTCAAGGCAGCAAAAAGAGCCGCAGATGAACTCGGTCTCGTATTTGACATCAGACGAGGAGGCCGGCGAGGTGCTGATGTAGAGTCAGTCACCGAACTTCAACCAAATCATTTGAAAGCCCGAATAAGAGCTGCCGAACAGGAAAATCTGTTTCGGCACCACGTCGATAAACCCCAGCATGGTGTCTTCTATAAGAACATAGAAACACTGAGTTTATCGACCAGGCTGACATTCGCCTTTCTAAGGTCAGCAGGGCTTAAGTCTGAGCCCGAGGGATTCATTATGGCCTGCCATGATGGTGTTATCAACACCTTGGTCTACCGTAGTCGCGCGTGACGTGTAGAGGTTAATGATATCAACTGCAGGACCTGTCATCAGGCGCCGGAATCGCTAATGCACTTACTTTCTGCATGCCACATATATGCGATTTCGGCCTAAATCTACCGATATAACGCGGCTTTACGAGTGCTATACTACCATCTAAGGCACTCGTACAGGGTACACAAGACACCAGTGCTGCCTTACGTCCCCGGAGATATTGAGTCCGTTGTCGAGAACGAGAAATGAAGGAAATACTCGTTCCCGACAGTCAGGATAATCCAAGCCAACAGGCCTGACACAGTCCTCCTCGACCATCAACTCAAGGTGATGTATGTCATCTAGTTCTCGGCACCTGCGGAGAAAACATCACCTTGAAGGAGGAGGAGAAACGGACCAAATATCGCGATCTCCGGTACGAGCTCCAAGTGCTGTACCCAGGCTACTCGGTAAAGTTGGTCATCCTATAATCGGTGTACTCGGAGGGATAAAGCCTACGTTGTTCTCGGACCTGAAGATCATACCGGCCTGCCAAAAATCAGCCGAGTGGCTTGCAGGCCAAATGCAGAAGGCGGTCATTCTGGGTTCTCTCCGTCTGCTTAGGGCACATGATTCTGGTATCTACAGTCATTAACCCCGCGGGATGTGGGGAGTGGCTATAGTTAATGCACCGGCGCGACTCCTGTGAGGCATCGGAGGCCACGGGAGGACTGTCCGGCATCGGATATTCCGGAAAAAATCTTTATTTAAAGGTAATGTTATAAATAACAATAAAATTAAATAGCAGTCATAAAATTTGTAAAGAACATAAATGACAAGTAAATATTTGTATATGTATATAAAATAATAACTGCGAATAAAAAATAATAACTGTATATAAAAAAAATAATAATTACATTTAAAAGTAATAATTATTTACATTTACTATAACAGTGCACACATACGTGTTTATCACAGTTGATAAATAAGGAAATCGTTTACTTTATATGGTTCTATATTCACCAAAAGTTCAAACACTTGTTTCTTAAACTTTTTAAATTTCATTTCCTATTGCAAGTAGCGGGGCAATTTATTCTACAATTTAATACAGTTATAGTGAGCATTTTTTTTCAGTTATGGTTATTCTATGTCAGGGATAAATGTAATCTAATGTTCGAGTGTTATGTATTTCCTGAGATTCATTCTCCCTAAAATACTGTTTGTTATTGAACAGAAATTAGACACATTCTTGTACATATATGGCGGTTAGAGTGAGTAATTTAAACTTATTTCTACAGGTTTCTGCTGATTTCAATTTTAAGATAACTCTTAGGGTACGTTTCTGTATTACAAAAACTTTGTTAATATTGGAGTAATTTCCATAAAAATGAGACCATACCGAACTACGGACTCGAAATTAGCGTGATAAACTACTCTAAGCGTTTTTAAATTAACATATTTTGATAGTACTCTGATTGTGTAACATACTGAGTTTAACTCTTTACATATATGCTCTACATGACAATTCCATTTTAGAGTTTCGTTGATATACATACCTAAAAATTTTGTACTTTCTGAGAACTGTATTTTAGTGTTGTTTAAGTTCATCAAATCTGGGGTGTTAAAGCAAGCATTATTTATTTGGAATAACACAGCGTTAGTTTTATTACTGTTTAATATGAACATATTGTTCATGAACTACGTTTCCGCTTTCGTGAACAACATACCAGCCAGAATTATTGCATCAAAGTATA
>JANEYF010005697.1:130000-185780 GCA_029963845.1 Rhamnusium bicolor | reverse complement strand
TTGGGCAGATGTATCTGCAGTGCACTGTACCGTGTGCAAAAGCCGTTTTACATTAATCAGTTATTTGATCAATAAATTGAAAAATTTGACTTTCAATTTATTATTTAGTATAAAACAAATTTTTACAATTAACAGACAGAAATAAATTGACCAACAAATTGTTGAAATAGGGCAGGTTTCATTTTTCGTCAATTTTTTAGTATAATTTCTTATTTTTCGTATATACTAATGTTAGTTTGTAAAGTTAGCGAAGCGACTGTTTGTTTAATATTGAGTAAAACAGAAATGTCTAAATTTCGTTCCATCGGTAGGAAAAAAAGAATTAATGCACTAAGTGCCACTGTGTTTTCATTAAGTCGTCTGAAAACAATGAAAACTATAGAAAAAGAGAAGTCTAGAAGATGATGGATTAGACCTTGGCTAAGTAGAGGAACCAAATTGTTACTGACAAAATATTTAAATATTACAAACAACACAATTAAATGTTGGCGCCCTGATTATCCTAAACTTAATTGATAAAAAATTGATTTGTGTAACGTGACACACTTACTGACAATTATTTTCCTAATAAATTGTAAATGTATTGTACAACTTTACGATTTGTGTATATTGATCTGTTTACTACATTTATCGTGAGAATTCTTAGAGCGTCCTGAATTAAAACATTTTGTGAGAAGTCATACCCGCATGGACACGTTTATGCGCAAAAACTATCTTCGCGTAGTGTACCTATAACAATGTTATAATAAATATCACGGAGAATGCGACAAAATCAGTAGGTACGTCTGAATTTGTGTTGACGGAGCCATTAATTTAAAAGTCGTTAATGCTATTATGCGTATTTTAAGCGCTAATCTGAATAAACCTTCACTGTTAATATATAGTAGACGGATGACGAGCGAACAGTTGATGAAATAGTGTTAAATACTTCGTGTAATATTGGTGTTAAAAGTGAAAATGTATAAACCGATATATCGACCAAATCGTTCCAACCTGAATGCGGTCCACGCAGAACAAATTCAGATAATATCCATACATGCTAATGCCTTGAACACAGTACAGGAAGTTTCATAAAATGTATTTCAATTGTTCCGTATAAATAATTGTTATTGTCTCTTATCCCTTGTGCCGACCCTGCATACACGGGAATTGTCCGGTTCCTATTAATCACTATCGCTGTTCGTTTAATTTCTACGCAGTAATGGGAGATCGCGTGCTGGCCAAGATTGTTTTTGACAACACTTAGTTATTGATAAGCACGAAATGCATAAAAAAGTTAGTGTGATATAATTATCTTCTTTTTGTTTTTAAATATAAAATTGATTGTATCAAAAATATTTTTAAAAGCATGTTTTACATTAATAATATAACTTAAAAATAATGTTTTCTTATGGTCTCTAAGATGTTAAGATCCTCATCATCCAGAAAAAAAATAAATAAAAATTCAAAGACTCTCATATTCACAAACTTATATCAGACACTTCTAGATGGCTACTGGTAACTTTAACTAAAGTAATAATATTCTACAAATAATTGCGATTCGAGAAAGTTAATTTTGTTGTAGACATAAGGAAAAGGTCACTTAAAATATGTATATGTAACACAAGTTTCAGCTATGCAATTAATATCCGTTTTTTTATAGTGGTTGACGTCAGCCACGAGTTGCCGCTTTTGTCTACGAATACAATTTAAAGTTACATGAAAAACTAGTTTTACTTCCTATGTTTACTTAGATCACAAATATATCGTTCAATAATAATAATAAATAGTATTGTTAGTGCAAAGTTGCCTTTGAGGAATGTCAAATACTTTTATTTATGGACATGCCCAAGATGATGTCAAGATACTTTTTTGGTAATTTTTTTTTTTGGATCTCTCAGAACTATGTCCATAACAGCAACAGAGACTCCATTCTTCACTAGCATATGCATATGGAACTCCTTCCGAATAAATCTATGCAGATATTGAGGATATCAGTGGTACATATTGAGCAACCTATTGGACTAAAAAAAGTATATTTTCAAGTGAGAGAAATCCGAAATGAAAGGAAAACGTCTGGTACATACCTGGCTCCCACACCAATGAAGTTTACGCGTCTCCTTACCCAAGACTCCGGGTCACAGGAACTCGCACAGTACAAGTACTTGAGTGCAAGAATAGTCAATTTTGTGTTACCTTGAATCTAGAAAACAGCAGAAGAAAAAGCATATTTAAATATGTAGTATGAATCAGACCGTACCCTATCTTGTAAGAAAGGCCTGTGACAAATCTCCATTAACATGAAGAAAAGAGTTAGCTGATTTTTTTTTAATGGCTGGAAGAACCAACAATGAATTCAGCAAAGGCAAAACGAAACTCTTTTATAAATCTAAAATGCTTTGAATTAGTAGCATCTCTAAAAGTATATAGCATATTCACCTAAAAAGTACATCCACATTAGTAGAATGGGAATTATGTTAGGTTGGGTGTGGACCTAGGATAAAACGGAATCCAGCAAGAATTTTAACAAAAGAGATAGCAAAGAAAAAGTAATTGACTATAGTGTTACTAAATGAAGATAACGGAGTATTCTTCTGTAATTTTTGGATAACGTAGTTACCGATGTTAAAACACATTTTATAAAAAAATTTGTGAAACTTTAGAAAAATGTTTTAATACATATTTGTTCTGTTTATCAAAATATACCATACGACTACTCCTATGGTGTGGTCATGGTAGAATAAAAAATAGGGATAGAAAAGTACCCTCTTTTGTGGAACTTACAAGCAGAATTCAATAGATCAATGTTAAAATCAAGTCCTAACAAAGTGTTTTCATGCAAAATCGGATAATTGTAAAATAAATAAATTTTCAATAAGCAGATGTCCGTTATCCTCACGGGTGGAGACTATTCAACATTGTTTATCAAGAAACTAGCTTTCATTAAAGTACTTTAATGTAATGTTGTTAAAATAAAAAATAAATCAGGGGAATATTTATGTCGGGGACGATAATCAAGGCTGCAAAAAAGAGAAATATCTAAAACAAAAACTAACAAACAGGTAAAAAAAACATTTACAAATTAATAATATCTGATGTGGCCAGCACATAACTTTCTTATACCGGTATATATTATCCTGATCTAAAAAAATCATTCCATTTAATTCTTCACTTACCTCTATTAAATTTTAATAGCGTACCTTGAAATGTTTCATTAAATAAATAAATAAATAAATTTTTAAATACTGTCAATAATAATTCATGTCATATATTTTAATAATTTTTTATTATTGACATTGACATTTTTGTAACTAAATCCTTTCAAACATCAAACTGCTAAATTTATCCTAACCCCATTTTATGAGGCCAAATGTGTAAAATATTTCAGTTTACATCAGCTTTATTTAACTACTTGGAAAATATATTTTATTCGCGTGATACAGTAGACATGATTCATAATCTTTCATCAAAAATATATTTTTTTGTAAAGTCAAATACAAAAAAGTTTCAAAAGGCCAATTTTGCTCATCGCCGAATTTTTCATTGTCTTTGGCCTTTAGAACAAGTGTACCAAATTTGAAAGCTTTATCTCAAAAACTGTGGCTGCTATCGCGATACTACAGACATGCGGACAGATCTTTTTTTTTCATAAAGTTATGTTTTTTCATTATAATTCGTCGAGATTCATCCAGAAATGCAGAAAAAATGTTTAATTTTTTTTCACCGAAATTGTACTTTATTTCTTCTTTCATTCATTATGTCTCTTCTGGTGGTACCACATTCACCAAATTTAATGTGTTACCTAAAATGTTGTTGACAATCTTAACTGCCACATTTGGGAAGTCTCCCATTAGTATTTTTTGAGTTATCGCGAACACACACACACACGCACACGCACACTCACACGCACACCCACACGCACACGCACGCACACGCACGCACACACACACACACACACACACACACACACACACACAAAAAAAAAAAAAACACACACACACACACACACACACACACAACATTTATAGACGAAAATTATGAAAAGTTTAATAGGTACCATTTATTAAAAAATAATAATAATAATTGGTATACATAATTTTATACTACTAAATGAGATTAACCTACTTACTATTTTTCTGATATTTACTAATTAACGATTAATTTTACAATATATTTTGAAATCTACTTCCTACTCAAAATAAACAAAACTTCTACCAGCTCAAAGTTGCATTAATACTGAATTTTTAAGTATCTTTTTTCACAAGCGTCTACAGATAGGTTGCAATTGGCGTTGATGCTCCAGAAGACATGCGCGAGATTACGACCATGAATTTTGTCTAGACGAGTTCATTATGAACACAAAGGGGAAGCCTAACTTAGTTCATAGATAAGTATTAATAAATCCTTTTGGAATCGTTTGTTAGCAAGGAACTCGTTAGACGATAGAGAAGATACTCGCCTATAAAGGGCAAGGAAAATCTTACTAACGAACTAAAAAATACTTATTTAAAAAAAAAATAATAAGTTTGCGATTCGAACCCTGGACCTACCGCGTGCTAGGCGAGTATCTTCTCTATCGTCTAACGAGTTCCTTGCTAACAAACGATTCCAAAAGAATTATTAATACTTATCTATGAACTAAATTAGGCTTCCCCTTTGTGTTCATAATGGACTCGTCTAGACAAAATTCATGGTCGCAATCTCGCGCATGTCTTCTGGAGCTTCAACGCCAATTTCAACCTATCTGTAGACGCTAGTATCTTTTTCCACTTATGTTTATTTGTTTTATGTTTTAATTTCCCATCCTTCTCAAACACTATTTAATATTCACATATAATATGTTGTATATCTGTTAATTAATTGGTTAAAATTAATGAAGTTGCACACAGGCAGTTATAATTTAGGCAGCTCAAAAACCAGTATTTTATATAAATATAATTAGAATATAATATAATAAAATATTAAATAAAATAAATGTATTGCACTATATCAATTTGGTATAATAAATTGAATCGAATCGAAAATTGAAAAGAAAATGTACAACTATCAAATGAGAAAATATTATTTCTTAAGCAACTTAACAGTCAATAAAACAAAATCAGACAGAGCTGTTATGTTGTACAGGATACGGGAATAATTAGAGCACAACTACCTTGGCGTTGATAAATGTATCACATTCCATAACAGTGTGTTTTACCTGTTTGTGTTTACCCTTCTAAACATGTTCCAATTCATTACAGGCATATATTACATTAAAGTACTAAGTAAATATCCTTTGTTGTGTATGACATGATAGGATGAGACGAGTATTCATCGTTTTTATGGCATCACGCACTTCAATGTGAAATTAACTTAATATGTATGTCGGTTAGATAATTAAGGTCTATTTTGAAGTCTATTATATTGCCAACATATTTTTTCGTTCTCATTTATTCATAAGATGGAGAAATAACTGGTGTCATAAAAAACTTCAAGTTCCGTATTATGATGAAAATGGACATTCTGATCCCAGAAAATGTAAATTTATCCAAATTGACATACTGTCTATCTGTCTGATTTATGGTGTGTGTGTCTGTTCTATGGTCTGTTTGTGATACATTTTACATAAAATATTTTGGAGGTCCGCGCTTAAACTGGATATTAGATGTCACTTCTCATGAAGGAAAAAAATTGCATCAAATCAAATAAACAGTATAGAATCCAACGCCTCAGGGCATGACTATATTTCGAAAAAAAATGCAAATGCAAATTTGTATGCCTCATTTAACTGTGTATTTTGCCTATTTATTTAATTAGTGCATTTTGCAATGTGTATTTCCTGAATCATGGAAAATTGCAGTGGTTAAACCATTGAATAAAATAAAAAATCCAGCAACTCTGTCAGATTTACGACCAATAAGTCTTTTACCAATATTTTCTAAAATTTTGGAACGTTTAATATATAACCAAATTATAGTGTCTGTTAAGGAACATAGCATTCTTCCTGATACTCAGTCAGGTTTTAGATCAGGTCACAGTCCAACTAGTGCTCTACTGAAAGTTACAAATGATATAATTAGTGGTATTGACAATGGCAATAATTCAATTCTAGTAATGCTGGACTACTCTAGGGCTTTTGATACTATTAATCATATACTAATGTTATCAAAACAAAAATTCTATGGTTTTAATGATAATACACTGAAACTTATGCAATCACATTTTTCCTCTAGAGTGCAAAAAGTAATTATAAATAATTCTGAATTGGGCTTGGGAATGTTGGGATATGGTGTGCCACAAGGATCAATATTAGGGCCTCTTCTATTTATTTTATATACTTCGGATTTTAATAAAAGGTTGATATCATGTCAATCTCATTTTTACGCCGATGATACCCACTTCTAACACATATTTAATCCCGAGTCAGTATCTCAGGCAGAAGAAGATATCAACAAGGATATTGAACATCTAGTACAAATATCTCATAAACATTGCTTAAAAATTAATGCGCAAAAATCTGCAGTAATAGTATTTGGTAAAAATAAAGAATTCATGTATGATAATCTTAATATTTTTGTAGAAAATCATAAATTATCTTTTCAAACGAATGTTAAAAATTTAGGGCTTATTGTAGACATAGATTTAAGATTTATTCCACATGTAAATGATGTATTGAAAAAAACATACGGCTCATTAAAACAATTATATTCCAATCGACATTTTCTCAGTCAAAAGCTTAAAGTACTGTTGTGCGACTCATTAGTTTTGTCATGTTTTAACTATTGCGATATAGTCTATGGTCCTTGCCTTGATCAAAATACAGCAAAGCGAATTCAGAAAGTTCAGAATTCATGTGTTCGGTTCATTTTTAATTTGACAAGAAGGGACCATGTTAGCGAAAAATTAAAAATATTAAATTGGCTTAATATGGCTAAAAGACGACAATTTCACATGGCTTCGTTTACACATAAGTTGATAAAAACATCTACTCCCCAATACCTTAGTGATCTATTAATTCCTCGATCCTTATTTCACTCAAGAAATCTTAGATATGTAGATATGTTATCAATCATCAATCCCTCGGTATAGGCTAACGATGTTTCATAGAACTTTTGCTTATTCTGCAGCGTCTCTCCATAACTCTATCTCCGTCGATATAAAGCACCTATCTATAACCTCCTTTAACCATAAATACAAAAAAATTTTATTAAACCAGTGAACAGTTAATTCTCAGGAAAATTGCTATTTCTCTAATACATATTTATTTTAACTGCTTTAATTTTAATTTTACTGATTCATTACTTGTATCTCTTAGTATTTAACCTTTTTTGTTATGAAAAATATGTTGGTTGAGTGTAAGAGCAGCTCTAATGAGCTGAACTCCGCCAATGTTCGGTAATTAATAAGGACAATATTTATTTATTTATTTATATGTCTCAAACAGAAATTATTCAGAATAAGTAATTATGACAAACGAGGAAAATGGTGCCAAAAATAATTTAAAAAAAATATTAATGGCCGATTGCACCGTAGTGTTAAACTAGGCCTATATTTAAGTAGCGTTTAGACAGTGACTTTCCCATTTGATTATCGTTACAAACGCCACAATCTAAATTAGACTTAAATATAAGCCAAGCTTAACGCTACGGTGCAATCGGCCATAAATAATATAAACAAAATTTACAATATTCAAATATTAAACGATATATCTTTATATGCAGATATAAACATATTTTAATAAACCATAATTTTAGTAGAATACGAATATCTCAAAATAGCATAAAGAACGAGGTTTTTTTGGTTAATGGTATCACAAATGCAATAAGGTTCTCATATATGGAGCCGATGGTGGGCTATGAATTATTTTATTCATATTTCGATTGTTTCAACAAGAAATTCCCACGTTCAGGGCAGCCATGCCACAAATACAGAAGGCTTTGTTTGCGTTTTTTGAAATGCTTGTTTGTCGATTTCTTTCTAGTTGGGATACTTATTTTTATTAAGTTGGGCGCTACGTGACTTCTTGCCACGAAAATAATTTTGTTTCGTTGCCTTTGTACTTGATCAGAAATTAAATTTTCTCAAGGCCCATTTTGATTGTGTAGTGAGGCAAGGTGGCTTGTTCTTGACCTTTTGGAATTTTTATTTGCCTTTAGGCTATGCTAGGCAGAGCTGAATAGGACTTCAGCAACTCCTCTTCGACGGTCCTGGCTTGAGGGACTTGCTACTACCTTAGATTTTGTAGCTGAAGGATTTTTAATCAAGCGGCTTTTGCTTATTTTTATTTATTAGGACTTAACAAAAATTGCACAGGGGGTCTCTGGCAATTTGGCTTTTTTTAGACTGAAAATGACTTTAGGTAGTACTGAAAATATTTTTTCAGTCAGTTTTTTTAGGTGAAATAAAATTGAAAGGGGGTCTGTGCAAAAACGTCTTTTTACTTCCCTGTAAATGCTTTTAGAACTGTGAATTTTATTTTTTCAGTCGCTGAAGGCCAAAAATAATTTGAACAGAGGGTTCCTTACAAAAAATATTACCTTCTGAAAATGAGGGTCCTTTACAAAGTTGGAATATACTAGTGAGAGTAGGTGATTTGTGAAAGTGTAAAATTTCTCGAAAAATTGTTGTAATTGAGCAGACTGGACGGCAAGTTGACCTACAACTCGGGTACTACTAGCCTGCCAAAAAGTTTACGCAAGCTTTCACAACTTTTGATTCTAAGTTCCTAAGTATGTCAGGTGATTCCTTATCTTGCCCTAGAAGGTCTCAGACGATGATGTTCTTATAGCATAAACGCTCAATCTTTTTTATTTTTAGACGACCTACGTCCGTACGGACCCTGGTCGATGTTTTTTAAGTTCAATAGATAAAAAACATTGCAGATTTTTACAATAAAATCTCATTCTGGTTCTCTGTGGTGAATGTTTGAAAATTACTTTGTTCGTAGTGGACGCCGTCGTCGTTCTTGTAGCTACCAAAAAATAATCCAGCTTTGCGCGTGAAGAAATTTCTTAATGCCTAGATCTATACCTGCGAAATAGTCAGCGAGTCCTAAGGGCTCTAGATTAGTTGGTTTTGATAATGGGGTTCACACCCGGTTTTTATTTAATTTTTGTCGTTTCACGGAGTGACATCTGAACTGCAAGAATGCAAATGGTGAATTGTCACTGAATTTATACCTAAAAAATGAATTTAATACTATGATGCTCTCTTGTTGTAGCCGAGTGGTGATGTGTCTGTGTTGAAAATAAATTTTATATTTATAGTAGTTGTGTCGTCATCTATTGCGACGTTAACATGATGTCATGTCAAAAATTCCGCGTAGTAAAAATAAATCTACCCCACTTGAAAGCTCCTATACGCTTTTGAAAGTTCAACGTGGCTGGCCTGGCTGGTCGGTTACACGGTGTACCAAACTCCAATTTTACAAGTTTAAATCTCATATAAACAAATCTAGCGGTTAATGATGCGCTGTAGAAACAATGATTGTTGCCTGAAATTATTATTATTTTGTCTGAAACTATTTTACTTTGATAGTTACTGTTATTTGTTTAATTGACTTTGTAAAATTATTTTTTAGATGTGTGCGACTAGCATCTTTTAAAATTCGTATGGCAAAAATACAGAAATTTAGCATTTACTATTTTATGATGGCTTTGGCCACTGATAAATATTTGCCTCTGTCGACTATCAAAATTAAAATTTTGTTGTGCTTTGTCTGAAGGCAGTAAAATCGTTCAGACTGGTTTGCATTTATTTATTATGAAATTTGGAAATTTATATAAGTGCACCGCGACGCCCGGCATCGCGCTTTTGCCGCAGAGCGATTTTTTTGATGAAAATTAATTTTACTATTTTCGTTTTAAAAATCGGAAAATCGTGATAAAATGTTTAGTTTTAAGTTTTGAATACAGTTTTTTATTCTTCGTCTAATTTTGAAAAAAAAGTGGTGTGACATGTGTTATTTTGAACCCGTGTAATTTCGGTCTCTGGCATTCTTTTTTATGTTTTTAATGGCTGAGAACCTTCTATCTGATCTGGGTGATTTTTTGGTAACAAAAATTAAAAATTTTATAGAATTTTGGATCTAAAACAATAGTCAGGGCGCGCCAGCTTGTTAAAGTCCTGGTAGCAGGCGCTGTACTTTTTAAAGTTCTCACCATACCAAGTAAATCCTGAAAATCAGGTTAAATTCTGCTATCCTTACTTCTTTCAACCAGTCTACCAGAGGTAATTCTAACGTGCAATTGGGCACAAAATTGCAGGAAAATCAAATTGTATAATAGGAAATCGAAATCTGTGCAGTAGGAAAAAAATATCTTGTTGAAAACATTGAACAAAAATTCGCATAAATAACAAAATCTCATTAGAAAACATTTTTATTTTGGCATATTTCTCAGCCTCGTCCAGATTCATCTTCCGTTAATGTCGACTTCGTCAAAAATTTCAGAAATAGGCCAGTGAATAGATACGTGAAAACTAAAAAATTTAACATTAATTCTTGCATTTTTGAAACTATGTCATGTGATGAAGTAGCAACCCAAACGAAATCTCAAAATTTTGCAACTCGATTCAAGGTCGGCAACATTGTTAAAATCACGAAAAATGAAATTAAGCAATATCTCGACAAACAAAAATGTACCACCGCTGAAAATTTGATATAATTTGTATTACAGTATTCAAAATATAAAGGTAAATTTGCAACACCTTATGACCCGGGCAAAATAATTAATTATCAATAAGTAACATTTTTGCACCAAATTTTGGAAACATAATATTAACATGCTTGCAAAACTACAGTGTACTTGCTAAAATCGCCTTACATGTAAGTGTAAGTTTGCAAAATGTTTACTATCAAAATAAAATTAATATCACTGCAAATTTTACATCGAACTCCATAAACGTTATTAAATGTTCATTCGAATTTGCAACTCTTCATGTGAGTGGCATATTGTTGTAAACATTTTTTATAATCATAATGTTACAAAATGGTCCAAAAATTTTTAAAACACGCCTGCAAAATTGGAATTAATGCGATTATATAGTTTCGTGTAGAACGGTAAATTTGCAGTTAATAGGAAGTTGAGGAACATAATTATGATAACGAAAGTGAGGAAATATTTATCGAACATTATATATTTTTGGGGATCAAATATATTGCAAAATCTTTTATAAAATTAATTTTTCGCGATATTAACAATGTTGCCGACCTCGAATCGAGTTGCAATATTTGACAGATGACAAAGTTGCAAAAATGTTAGAATTAATGTTAAATTTTTTCCCTATTCACTGGCCTAAAACGACAAATACAATTTATTTTTTACATCTGTAAGCACTGTATAAATTTCATTGGCACCTTGTACATTACTATCATTAACTTCTGCTGTAAAGTAGAGCCTGAGAGCATCAAATTGTTTCAAGACACGATCGACAGTTGAATTTAATGACAGGATGAAACAGTTGTGTGTGGTTTTATATTTACAAAAAATTTAAGTTCTTGAAACTATGTTGCATGAAGGAATAAATCACTCTAATTAGAATTTCAACTTCATTCGGAAGGGTTTCGTAAGTATAAGATGCGCACAACGCTAAGGACTGGTTTTTCTAATTTATTTACATTCTAAAATGTAAAATAAGTTTAACCCCGTTGAGGGGTTGAGGTAGTGCTAATAAAAATAGTTAAGTCAAAATGGCATAAACACGACTGGACTATTTTTGGTGAGTCACCCTGTATTTCGTGGTGTATGTTCCGTTGCGGGGTGTTGCTATCATTCAATTTAGTTCGAAGGGATGATGATTTTGAGAAGAAACTCATTGAAATGGAACTTGCACTATGGATTTTCAGTCAAGTTGTATGATGTCATATTGTAAAATTCCTGTTGTATTTACACATTATAAAGTAAAATGTGTAATATTCGCATATTTATTACTTACAAAAGTTGCAAACGAAATTAATGGGACATCGTTGCACATTAGGAAGTTCATGTGCAAATACTAGGGATACTCACTTTATCATTATTACAATTAATTACAACTTGAAACAACTTCCTTAAATTATACCAGAACTATTAAGTTCTATTATGACTGTATAATATCTTGGTTATAAATAGACTTACGAAATGTCATCCCAGAGACCGAATTTAATCCTAATACTATATTCTGAAAATTGCGCGATATATTAGTAATAAAATAAATTGTACTTTAAAACAAATTAGGTATCCTTTTCTTGGTGACAGTTTAAATTACGGAATAAAATGAAATACAACAAAGCTAACAATGTTTTCTAATTATTATTTTTTTACTTTTACAAAAATTTATCACAGATAAATATAGGTATATGTATATCTTTTTCAATATGGCGGCGCGAGCGGCAAAGGCACGAGATGGCACAGTAAAAGTTCGAAAAGTGCACCTCAAATATTGTCTGGGACTTATTAGCACATGCATAATTCTATGTTATCTAAAAATATAGTTAATTACTGCGCTTGTGACTTTTCATCAAAAGATTAGCTAGAGGGTGATTTTTGACAAGTAATATGAGACACAAAGATAATATAATTCCCTAACGTTTTGGAAAACGAATCTGTTTCCTTTTTTCGAAGTTATTTATCCTTTTTTTGGAATATGTCAAGCGTCAAACTTGACACATACCGAGTGCCCCATTATATTTTGACCCTGTTTAAACCTATATAACTATTGAACTAGTTGAGATAATGAAATGCGGTTTTTGCCAGTCTTCTTCTAATTTTGAAAAGTTTTTCTGGAGTATCCGTCTTTTTTTTGCTCACTTCCGGTTTAACCGGAAATGATATCGTATTTTCGGGGATAGGACAACTTTGTTATTTAAATGGAACACAGATCTGAACTGTTGATACTTAAAAATTATACGATATTAATAACTATATTTTTTAGATAACGAAAAATTATCCATGTGGCAGTAAGTCCTAAAAAAGAAAAAGAGGAAAAATCTATAAAAATGACAAACATTAAAATTTCCGGAAAACTTTCTAGGAACCCCCTTTTTTGAGGACGTAATTCCTGGATTAATTCGGTTTCTTTTGAAAACACTTATAATCATCTGTAGATATTACCGTAACCTGGTGTGTGTGAATTTTTATTGCTTCTATAAATTACAAGGGTTTTTTTACTGGGATAGATTTCTTACATCATATTTAATAGCAGTCGGAAGTTATCCAATGTATCTATAATCGACGGAGGCAAGCTATTAAGACAGAGTGACACTATATTTTTAGGATATACAATGTGTGCATTTAAATGAGTAAATGGGGAGAAATGGTTAGAGGAATTTAAAGGATTTGATGGACTGAATGGAGTTGAATACATACGGTTTGGTTTAGTACATATTTGCGTGACAGAATGTCGACAGTAAAGCGTGAGAAGTAAATGTTGGGTATCAAAAGGAAATATTCTGGAATTGCTTTTATTTCCTTCAAACATCAACGACGGAGCCGCTCTGTTTGGTAACTGTTGGTATCATTTATTTGCGGACGTCATTTATAATACAGGAGGAAACGTTGCTTTATTGGTGGAAAGCATGAATGAAGTTTGAATAGAAGTGAGGTTGGTTTAATTTAAATAAAATGTAGGAAAAAAGATTTAGACAAAAGTGACAGTGTTAAATATTGTTAGGATGCAATATGGAATATGGAATAGTCGAAGAGTTGTTTTTAGAACACCCAGTCGAATACAAGGATCACAAATAATTTTTTTATAAATAGTTATAGCTTGTATATTTAATATTTTAAAGGAACAAGACATATAATGTTGAAAAATTCACAGTCAACGTATAGTTGAAGGGGTATCTACTTACAAGAATCAGTCTATAACGTGCAGTATTTCTGATAGTGAGAATATTATCACTATATTATTATTTTTAAATACGCGATTTAGTCTAAACAATGGCGTGGAAATTCGACGATGAAAGGTCTGCCAGTCGATAATCATATGATTACCATACATTTTTCTCCTTTGAAATTTTTGGTATGGTGGCCAGATACAGGGGGAACATTTTTTTATCGAATGGATGCCAATATTTGTCCGCATAGGTAATTGGTATATGTACTCCACATACCAATTACGCTGGCAGACAAAAATTTCGGTCAGCGCGCGATAAACAGAAATCGAAAACAAAAAATTTTTTTAGTGACGGGATCAAAACCTAGTGCAAAATGTTGGATTTGAGCTGTGGTTCATCTTGATCCGTTCATAATTAATAAAGTTATTAACAAAAAACCAACTTTTTTCAACTGTGTTTTGCTCCAAATATTGTAATAATAGGACTGTTTTGGTTTCTAAAATGTGCTTGAAGTTGAAGTGCTTTAATTTGCATTTCGACGGCGAGGACCTTTGATTCGGCCCTGTATATACTTGCAATATAGTTTCTGTTTTCTAATTTGCAGACAAACTTTCATTATACTACACATTTAGTGGGAGATTTGACGTCAAAAACCCCAGTTGCTGATTTTCGATACTGCGTAGGTCGGTATTTTTATCTTGTTTTTCTGTTAAAGAATAAGAAGATTACATATTTTTTCTACTTTATATTTAAATTCTAGTGATCCCTCTCGAAATCAAAACTTTACGAATACGGAAATTAAGCATGAACAAGAGAGGTTGTTAAACTTTTGGAACCTTTGTCTCAGAAATCGATAAAGGCAATTAATTTTAGAAGCAAAACATCTTTAACCCTGACAGAAATCAAGATGGAGAACATAATAAAAATACATTATTTAAAAATCACTTTGCAACCGATAGAAATGTTCCTATAAATAGAGAATTGAAATCAGCGTATTACAGGTGAATTTATAATTGTAAATACGCCTTCACTGAAAGAAATATTTCGGTGTTCGTAACCCAAGCATAGTTATTACAGAATTTAAAAAAAAAACTGTGGCCTCAAGCTAAATAACACTTGTAGAAACATTTTATATCTGTTTGCTACAATGCCAATGCTACAATCGATTATAAAATTTTGTGCAGCTCCTGAAAGCTCTTTTTACTGGATATCTAACCATCAGGTTTGTTACGCAGAAATGCCCTATAACAAAATACAATAGATTGAGAACTGAAATTGCAAAATTTACAGTATTTCCAGAAGAATAGATTATTTATTACATTTCCGGCTGCAAAACCGTGAGGCTAGGGTGAGTCCTCTCAAGAATTTTTTTAGAATTTTTTGAATCATAACACTAGCTCTCGCTATATGAAACAAATAATTTGGATTATTTGGTGGATGCAATTTTGGGAGAATGACTATTCTTCAGAATTTCATTACCTAGCTGTAAAAAGATTTTGACTATTTTCCGAATGATGTCTGTCGGTGCGTGTGTGTATATGTGTGTGTGGATGTGTGTGTGGATGTGTGTGTGTGTGTATGTATGTATCCGCGATAACTGAAAAAATACCAATGGGAGACTTTCCAAATTTAGCAGTTAAGATTGTCAACAACATTTTAGGTGACACATTAAATTTGGTGAATGTGGTACCACCAGAAGGGACATAATGAATGAAAGAAGAAAAAAGGTACAATTTCGGGAAAAAAATTAAAATTTTTTATTGCATTTCTGGATGAATCTCGACGAATTATAATGAAAAAACTTAACTTTATGAAAAGAAATCTGTTCGCATATTTGTAGTATCACGATAGCAGCTACAGTTTTTGAGATAAAGCTTTCAAATTTAGTACACTTGTTCTAGAGGCCAAAGACAATGAAAAATTCGGTGATGAACAAAATTGGCTAGCTAAAAGGGGGTCCACGGGACCCAAACTTTTTTGTATTTGACTACAAAAAAATATATTCTTGTTGAAAGATTATAAATCAAGTCTACTATATCAAGCGAATAAAATATATTTTCCAAGTACTTAAGTAAAGCTACATGTAAACTGAAATATTTTACACATTTGGCCTCATAAAATGGGGTTAGGATAAATTTAACAGTTTGACGTTTGAAAGGTCTAATTTAGTTACAAAAATGTCAATGTCAGCATTAAAAAATTATTAAAATATATGACATGAATTATTAGTGATAGTATCGAATGACGCTGATAATTAATTTTTAAAAATTTTATTGAAACACTTCAAGGTACGCTATTAAAATTTAATTGAGGTAAGTGAAGAATTAAATAGAATGATTTTAGAACAGGATGATATATACTGGTATAAAAAAGTTATTTGCTGGCCACATCAGATATTTAATAATGTTATTAACGAAGTAAAATCATGCAGCCAATAGCAAAACACAAAACTAGCTATGACAACTAACAATTGTCATAAATAAAACACTTTGTTATTCAAACAAAATAAATAGCAATAGTTAGTTAGCAAAATTGATTGGCAATGCGTATCAATGGTTTCTCTGTGTTTTTTTGAGTGAGCCAAGGAAGGAAAGGAAACCCACCTTCTTGTCATCTTTTTTGTATCCTATTTGTTATCTCATATTAAATTTCAGTTTTAAATTTAATCGATCTTAACTAATTTTGGTAAAAATTGTACACCTGACAGAAAAATTACGTGTTGAAATTCTCATTCTGGGTGTATTTTGAGATAGGAAGAGAACGCAGCAATAACTGCTACCGATGGCTTTAAGTCACTAAATGTCCTATTGGCTGTAAGAGAAAATTCTAAGATATCCCCCGTTGATCTGGAACGAGTCCATAGCATATTTCAAAGATCTGTTCTTAGTTTAATTAAAAATGAGACGTTATGAAGGATACGTGTGCCAACAGAATAAAAATTTTGTAAACAATATCTTATTTTCTGACGAAGCTAGTTTTATGTTCCATGGGATCAGTCAATAGACATAACTACCATTATTGGGCCCAAGATAATCCTCACTGGATGATGGAAGCTCGCACTTAAATATAGTTAGCATCGGGGTGGGTATATTCGATATACACATTATTGAGCCAAAAAACATGGAGCTGTTTGAAAAAATAAGGTTAGTTGCCACAGCAATGAGACCATATCGGTCCTGAAGTGGGTTGAAACCTTTGACGTGAAGATAACACTGACGTAATTTTCCACCAAACACCATATACTGTACTCGACTTGCGTTTCGCCAACGAAGGTGGAATCATCTGCAGATGATTAAAACTAACCTTACACGGATAGTGTATCCTATTTATACCTAAACTCTCGTTACTGTTTGGTGAACCATGGACTCACTAACCGGTAGAGTGGATTATATGGGATTAGCCCTCTGTCACTTTTCATACTATTTTTATTCTTTGTAATTTCGAAGTTTTCAAACACATCTAGCTGTCTAGTATTTGCTACATTGTGTGGGTTTTTTTTGGTTTTTTTTTTTTTTTGTTTTTTTTGGGGGGGGGGGCAAAGGGGGGGAGGGGCCCCCCCCCAAAAACCCGGAGGGAAAAAAAAGCAAAAAAGGGGCCGGGGGGCCGCGGGCGCCCCGGGGGGGGGGGGGGGGGGGGGGGGAGGGGGGGGGGGGGGGAAGGGGGGGGGGGGGGGGCCCCGGGGGGGGGGCCCCGCGGGGGGGGGGGGGGGGGGGGGGGGGTGTTTAGGGGGGGGGGGTGGGGGGGGGGTTGTTTAAAAGGGGGGGGGGGGGGGGGGGGGCGGGGGGGGGGGGGGGGGGTGGTGTGTGTGGGGGGGGTGGGGGGGGGGGAAAAAAAAGGGGGGGGGGGGGGGGGGGGGGGGGGGGGGGGGGGGGGGGGGGCAGGGAAGGGGGGGGGGGGGGGGGGGGGGGGGTTGTTTTAAAAAATAAATAAAAAAAAAAGGGGGGGGGGGGGGGAAAGGCCCGGCGGGGGGGGGGGGGGGGGGGGGGGGGGGAAAAGAAAAAAAAAAAAGGCCCACGCCGGCGGGGGGGGCGCGCCGGGGGGGGGGGGCGCCCCCCCCCGGGGGGTGGTGTTTGGGGCGGGGGGAAGGGGGGGAGAAGGGGGGGGCACCCCCCCCCCCCCCCCCCCCCCAACAGGGGCAAGGGGGGGGGGGGGGGGGGGGGGGGGGAAAAAAAGGGGAAAAGGGGGGGGAGGGGAAAAAAAAAAAAGGAAAAGGGGGGGGGCGGGGCCCCCCCCCCCCCCCCCGGGGGGGGGGATAAAAAGGGGGTTTGGGGGGGGTGGGGGGGGTTTTTTGGGGGGGGGTTTTGCCGGCCCCCCCCCCCCGGGGGGCCCCTTTTTGGGAAAAGAACCGCCGAAGGGGCGGTTTTTTTATTTTGGTGGTTCTTTGGGGAAATAAGGGAAAGGGAAAAAAAAAGGGCGGGGGCAAAACACCCCGTTATAATTGCTAATTAATCTTAAGCTAATACTTATTTTATAGTTGTTCTTGAACACATCTTGGACAATATTAGACGTATCTGATGATTTATGTGTTCTTTGAATCTAGTTTGAATTGATTGTCTAATTTGTCCAACATACTTTTGATTAGAGTCCTTACATTTAATTTCGTAAATCCCCGACTTTTCGTTTGTTTCAAGTTTATCTTTTGGATTGACTTAAAGTTCTTGCGATGTATTTCTCGATGAATGAACCACTGTCATACCTATATCTTTAAAAATCTTACCAATACCACGGATGAATCAAAGATCGTATGAAATCGATACAAATTTTCTTTCTCATTTTGAAAAGTCACCAAAATACAGGAAAAAGATATCCAAACAACGTTTTATTTTTTTTTAATTTTTCAGTTGACATATTCAAAAGGATACAGGTTACATTCCATGCTTTTGCCAGACTGTATAATATAGTTTCTAGTCATATTTTTAATAATAAAGAGGAATATATCAAAGGCAATATGATAAAACAAAAGTAGTAAAAATATTCTAACGCGTGCTATTTCTTGTTGATGTTATTGCAGTGTGTGTGGAAAGTGATAATGATAACGATAATGAGAATCTACTAACTAGGATATAGTGAAGTCATAAATTGTGGATGGTGCATGAAGATCAATAGAAAGACTGCACGAGTAATGTTATGTGAAAAGGGCTAATATTGAAGTCGAAGGGGAGAAACTTTAGTTCAATTGGAAGTAACTGTGTGAATCTTAACTTTCCATTTTATTTACGGAAAAAGTTTTAAATTTCTGATATAAATTTTCTACAATTTTATAGTATAAACTCAGTGATTCCTTAATTTAATTTTCTAGCTAATGAACGGTGCCATAATGCGTTGTATATTCCCAACTAACTACTTTATGCTAATATCGCTGCGGTTCATTGGACCGCAAGTTTACAAACACTCTGACATGGAAACAATTTTATTTTCAATGCAACTAGAAACGTACATAGAACAAGGATTCATTTAAAACCCAGGGTATTGTTTTAATGATATTTTGGCCTAACAAAACCGCTAATTCTCAGAGATTTCTAAAGGTTTTGTATTATTGTGTTCAAAAGTTGTATGAGGGCTATTGTTTAAAGTTTCTACTTTTCACTAAACTTAAGAGATTTTGTACAATTGCGGCTTTAAAAACATGATAATACTAAAAAATTAAAATATAATGGAATGGAAAATGTTTATATACGTAGGTCCTTTAAAGTTTATTATTGTGTATGAGTTAAAGAATAAAAATAGTTTAAAAAAATTATGAACATCCTTCAAGTCAAATAAAATGTGCAACATAAAAAAACATACAACATAAAACACACCACATAAATTAGACAACTCCCAAACCAAAGCCGAAGCTGTACAGACCGTTACACAGTAGAAAAAAACGCGGACAAACCAGAAATTCTCCCTACTCTATATAGGGAGAATGTTCTTAGACATTTGGGCATCAAAGAATTTGGCGACATCATGGGCGACGCCATTTTGACCCCGAAATGTTATTCATTTAATGGTTATTGTTTGGTTTTCTATGGTTATAGTGCGATTTCTTTCATTATATGAATCTTCTGTCACTCTATGACTACGATAGGATATTTTAATACTTTGTAGTCAAAATAATATATTTTTTTGTATTTGGTACTTTCGTAAAAAACATTTGTAAACAATGTCTTGTGTAGTGGAGGGATGTTCTAACGTAAAACGTTTTAAACCTAAAGGGATCACTTTTCATAGGTAACTTAGTTTTGATTTGTTTTTTTTTTTCAATTATACAAATTACGTTTTAGATTCCTTAAAGGAGAGATATTGGAGAAGTGATCGGAAGTTCTTGGGAAAGACGAGCACTGGCAGTGGTCAGAGAATAAACTTGTTTGCTCCAAACACTTCAAAGAAGGTAATTTTATAAAACTTGATTTTCCTGGAAGCTGCTACAGTGCAAAATTTGCAACACAAAGGGAACTGCGACAGAAATTTGTGTGGACCAAAATATTTATGTTACATCTACAAGTAAACAAAGGAAAAATAAGGTTACAGAACAAGTGTCAACAGTGTTTCACCAACGACACAATAGTCCTCTTTTACTTCTACATAGACATCTTCATGGTGACGCTGTTCGATCAGGAATGAGATTGAAATTAAAAAGGTGTTTTGTGTAAGATATTGCTTAAATATAATAAGGTATATGTATTTTTAATTTAATTAATTGGTGACGAGGCTGATAGGAACACGAAAAGGAAGAGAGTTAAATCTAATCAAACTATTCATAATTAAGGGTAAGTTTTTTTATATAAATAAGTTCTTCATAAAATTTTTATTAAATAAGTTATTTCAGTGGTTCACTTGGTAGGTTAAAAAGAAATATATTGAATTACGAAAGTTGAACGAAGAAAATTATATTCTGCCATGAAAACTATAGGTATAGAATCTGTAAATGGAAAAACTACCTTGAAGACAGTTGTGCAAGAATATTATTTAATCATTAATAATGAAATATTAGACACTATTAATTTTTTATCCTGTAAAACTATATTCTTACTAGGTTAATTTTAACGTACTTTTGGTATGCATAAAATATTTCAGTGTAGGTATCATTTTTTATTTCCTTATTTACTCTGTATTTCTGAATATATTGAAGAATAAAATAAAATAATTGTATTTTATATAACAAGTGGCTAAAATGGTGTTTTTTTACAAATGGTGCGTAAAAAAAAACACATTTTAGTCTCGAGTTGAATACAAAATTTTTTGTATCGTCATTCGAAATTAGAAAACAATATAATTTTGTAATAAATATAGTTTAAAAAAACTAAAAAACACGCTTTTAAAGCACATCAAACTAAAAGTGAAAAATAATTATTAATATAAACTAAAAACAATAATGAACGAAAAATACTAGTATTATTGTGAAAAAAGCGTGGGTTGCTCGATATACGAAAAATATGGCACAAAGCGCCCCACGCTATTTTCACAATAATACTAGTATTTTTCGTTCATTATTGTTTTCAGTTTATATTAATAATTATTTTTCACTTTTTTAGTTTGATGTGCTTTAAAAGCGTGTTTTTTAGTTTTTTTAAACTATATTTATTTTTCACTTTTTAGTTTGATGTACTATGAAAGCGTGTTTTGTAGTTTTTTTAAACTATATTTATATTGCTTATTGATACTGATATTATAACATATTACGATCCAACAGATATTTCTGAAAAAAATATATTTTTTTATTTCAGCCATGGGATTTGAACTCACGCCCGAGGAGTCCGTTGTTTCGCGTCTACTAAGACTTACCCACTCGGCCAACTACCGAACTGAGAATCACGGAATATACTTCCAATATTAAGCCTCTTGCTCTCACACAGAGGATACGTGAGGAAAGGACTGGCGATCCTGATCAGGATAATGGGTAATTATTTAGAATACGATAAGATGCTTAAATTTTCCTGAAAATTTTTCTACCCCCAAAATAAGGTGCGCTGAACACGAATATGAAGTTTTTTTTCGCCGGAGACAAGCCGTTCATGAGAAAAAAAATAAAAAAAAATTGCGCTTTCACACATCTGTCACTTTTTATTGTGATATATTTAACACTTCCTGTTACTAATTTTACTGTTTTAATGCTTAGAAGACGATGTTACTTTTATCTTGTACAGAAGTATAATGTTTCACACATTAAAAACCATCTTTTAAATACGAAAATGCATGAAAAATGCCGTACCGTGACTCATCATACCATAGCCACGTAGAAATTAGGTGCGATTCTGTTAGGTATTCGGTTGTGTCTAAAGATACAACATTTTACAATTTGCGTTCAGTTTAGAACCAGATCAGATCATTTTTAGGGTAAGTTGCTCATTTAGTCAATAACGTAATTAAAGAAATGGATTATAGTTTTAAATATGTTATTGTTCAGCAAGGACCAACGAGAAGGTATGAGCAATTATCTTTGCCAGGAAAGGAGAGGAACAGGTATTAGGTTAGGTTAGGTTGTATTATTGCACAAATCTACACATCATCAGATGCTCATTGCATATTGTCATATCTTGTACAAACATTCCTAACTACCCTTAAATAAATTAATAAGATTGCATTTTTCAATAACATTAAGAATTATTCCATGCCTTATAAATTTTGGGTGGAAAAGGGTTAGTTTTAAATAGGGTGCCTTTTACATTGGATTATGGTTACAATAACCCCTTATAATGAAACCATCCTTTCGTCATATTAAAATTATTCGCTAAACCAACCCCTTTTATTGTAACCATAATCGTATGTAAAAGCACCCTATTTAAAACATCCTTTTCCACTCAAAATTTTTAGGGCAAGGAATAATTCTTAATGTTATTGAAGAATGCAATCTTTAAGGGTAGTAGGAATGTTTGCACAGGATATGACAATGTGCAATGAACATTTGATGATGTGTGTCGGTATAATTGGTTTTGTGGTATCTCACAGGGGCGTGTTCTGAAAATCACCGAAAATAAGAATTCAGGAAATAAATAAAAATTGCAATAAATAAATAAATAAAAGCTAATGAAACAAATTTTACCTTGTCGCCCAATCGCCTGCCATAACGAAACTGTTAATATAGTGGGAAATTGTTTGCTAGGCATTTTAGACACTATCTGATCTGATCTGAAACGCGTTGCTAATTTCACAACATACATTTTAATTGCATTTTTATGATGTAATGGCGTTATCCCAAATACAAAGCTTTTTATAAGGACAAAAATTGTTCTTATTATAAAAAATGACGTATACTATACTCCAAACCGTTCAGTGTTATTGGGGTGAGGGAAATAATACAAATCGTTAGATATATCCAGTGTAAAAAAGTGACAGATGTGTCTGAAAGTGCAAAAAAAAAATTATTTTTTTCTCCATAACGGCTTGTCTCCGGCGAAAAAAAACTTCATATTCGTGTTCAGCGTACCTTATTTTGGGGGGTAGAAAAATTTTCAGGAAAATTTAAGCATCTTATCGTATTCTAAATAATTACCGGATAATGATATAAACTTATCAAATTATTGTATTGTTACCGGTTCTTCGTAAGTGTACAAAGTTTCAATTAAATCTGTCCGTTTAAAGTGGGTCAAAATCGAGTCCAAGGAGTCGGTTACAAACAAACAAACAAACAAACAAACAAACAAACAAACAAACAAACAAACAAACAAACAAACAAACAAACAAACAAACAAACATACAAGTGAAGCTAATAAATAAAAGCGTGTTAATAATACGGCAAATTGACAAAGTTAACTTGTACTGACTAAATTCTATTGCTGTTTCCATAGAAACCAATAATAAAACAACTAAATATTGAACGATTTAAATGTCGCATTTGACACATTCTACTTTACAATAATTATTATTTGGAACAAAATGAGTGATAGTGAGGAAGATTTTATTCCTGGCACTCCTCCGGAAATCAGAGAGAATTGCTGTAACTTTAGATTTATTACCAGCGAAATCTAGAAAATTGTACGAAAAAGAATATGGTTTATTTATACATTGATGTAAGCAGAAAACTGTAATATATCTGAGTCTGCTCTTTTGACTTATAATTATCAAAAAGTAAAAGCTTTTCAAAAAAGTTTGATGAACGAAACAACAATGAATGATAAACAATCAAAAACTGTTTGAGTTCATTAATACAAATCTTATTACAATTTTTTTTCTTTCAAAGAAATACCTTTGATCATATTTATGGTTAATAATAAAAGAAACTCCAAATATGCAAGGATACAAAACACTACAAAGTAATAATTTTTAGACATGCGTTTGATAGAAATTTCTATTGTGATATGCTGAAAGAGACCAGCAAATGATATAATTAAAGTTTACATAATTAATAACTCAAGTACACGTCGCTTCTGGTTGTCTTGTAACACGCACTTGCATTTGACAGTGATATTATTCATCATTATCAATTATCTTTGTTGACTACAACCCACAGTTTGCATGGGCGTCACATAGAATTTTGTTCGAAAATTGTCAATTTTCAGCTGTTAATAACTTCTATAAAAGGCTAACTTTTGAAAATTATTTGTCACAATATTTTTCTTTTAGCTATAAATTACTGGTAGCGGCTTGTCAAAATTTTTTTGTAAAAAAAATATACAGTGATTTTGTGTGATTGACTTTTCATTAAATTTAAGTTACGACATGGTTTTGGCTAAACGCCCTGTAAATGAATCGACGCTACTTTAAAATTTTGCCAATATCTATTTTGTTTCTGAAGACACAATTTTATAAAATATGTAACGTAATTTTATTGCCAAATTACAAGTTAACATTTTTTTCTTTACCGAAATAAAAGGCTATGCTAATAAAAAAATATAAATAAATGACATTTTGTAATAGTCAAGCATTTTAAGGTGGGTTACAGCGTTGTTAATCTGGAATAAAGAAAGCGTTAGGAAACAAATTCTATAACATTCTGATACCCAGAAGGCATATATAGTAACAGCATGCACGCTACGCGAATCCAATCCATTCCTATGATCCGGCCGACCGACGCACCGAGGCACAAGAGGCCTAAGGTACAGTTACTGGATAACGGGTAAGTATAACTAATCCTTTCCTTATAGACGGACCAAACCCACGGAAAAGACATGACGCAACCAACCACCTTCCCACAAACCGTGCGGGCGCCGGTCAGTAAACCGACCAGTGCCCGTTGTCCCCCTGGCTCCGTGAAGGACGAAAGTGCTAAGAAAGAACTTAGGCCTTCACCTCCTAGAGCTACATAGTTCATCCTCACCTTGTCCGATGATCCAGATGACAATGTGTCAATTGACACTTTGTGTACTGGCAGTCAATCCCAAGTCACAGAATATCCACACAGTCTCTGACAGACAGATGACTACCCCCGGGGATGACAAGCTGGCGAAGAAAGAAGACGAAGACAGAAGAGCGCCAGAAGAGGCCCTAGCCAGTAGGGTTCATCAGCCAGGACCCAGGTAGGTTGGCCGAAATCTTCGGCACCATTTGGGGCCGTTCGTAAGGTAAGCTAACCCGCCCTGCACGAGGCCGGTCCAGGTCTACAGCGATGACTAGGGTAAAAAGGCAATAGTCCTGCCTGGCCCTAGCATCCGAGACCGACATCAAGCCAAATGGATATTGGCGCGCTACGCGAATCGAGCCGAAGTCGGACCCAGTAAAGATATCTGTGCTACGTGGACATACTCTGTAACAGCCTGTGCTCTAGGATCTTCTTACTGAAAGAACTAGGAACTTCTTACTGAAATAACTATCAACAGATGCCAATTTCCCCGTGTTTCATTGTCAAAGTTTTGGTTTAATTTTACCATCAAAGAAAATCAATAATAAAATCTTAATATTAGATTGTACAACACTGCGTCTTGCTGGAAGCATTTCAGGAAGGACTTTCGTACAAGAGTGGCGTTCTACTAGAAGGACGAACCTTTGGTTTTGCGGCTTGTCCTACTGGTAAGACGAAATTCTACAGATAAGATAAAAATATAAAGAACAAATACAGGCATAAATCATTACACAAGCATAAACAATCATCGTCGCCATTTTTAAATGCAAAGTGCTAGCAACCTTTTTTTATTTGTGAGTCCATTGGAGCCTCTACCAGATTTTCTTTCGATGTATTGCGCAGTGCCTGCCTTCTACTGATACCCAGGGGTCAAACCTTAACCCAAACGAAAAACCGTCTGAAAGGTAGAAATTTGTCACAGCTTCTATTTCTGCATAGGTAGAAAATATTGAGAGCTGTAAAACATTTACTTTTGTCATAATATATCTACATTATTAATTATTATTGTTTATTCCTTAAATACTTTATTAATAATTTATTAATTTACTTAATAGTGTGTTTCATTTTTGTTCTAAATAAATACTGTTTATGTTTATATAAGTCTTGTTTTTGTTCGATTTTTGATATTCATTTTCAAGTATTTCATTTGATATAAACATGGATGTATTCATTATTTTGTGAATCCTTACTCTAAACTAACCTAGCGCGCATGATGTGTCCGAGGATGAGCATGTAGCACAGGTGCCTTTACTGACTTTGCCGAAGTCGAATTTCCTAGCGCGCGTGCTGTTACTGCATATGCACCCGGCATGATGGCACAATGTCAAAATTTCTGTTAAGGGCCGATTTGTGGTGAGAGATTCCCTCAGCAATGAAATGAAGTGTAAATTTGTAACAAGCCGCAGAGTGAAATTTCTAAAACTATGTCAGGAGAAATTAGCCGGGCATCCAGCAAAATATTCACGGTGAACTGCACAGCAATGTGAATTGTTTGGAGTTTTCAAGAGAGCATTTAAACTCTATCTTTAATGATGAAATGTGTGCTCTACGGGAAATGACAACAGATTGCACGTGTGATTAAGGAGGAAAGAGAATTTTACATAGAAATACACGGTCGAACAAATTTCGGTTGGTGGTGATTCAGTCATGATGTGGAGAGGTATTTGCCTAGATAACCGTATTCATTTGGTCATATTCTAGAATGGAACTGTTACTGCGATATATTGACATGATGTTGGAACCAGTGGTGCGGTCCGTACTTACCTTACATGGATTCTAATCCTATTTATGTAGATGATAATGCCAGATCCCACAGTGCGTGAGTACCACGTGGAATATCAAGAAATAAACAAAATTGATTGGCATTTCTTGTCACCGGATGTTAACCCTATAGTGTAGTTTGGGAAGCACTAAAAAGAAGAGTGTCAAAGCTCCCAGTTTATTCACAAAACCGGACGAGTTATGTACTGTCCAGCCGGCCAATGACATGGTGACTATTGCCGCCAGCTTTCCTCGAAACCATATACTAGAAATATATCTCTCCCATTAAGTAGATGCGGATGCAAACAATCACAAAAATTTGACATGCACTAATTTATTTACTTGATTTATGCTTAATTGTGAATGGAATTCAGAAATCACATTCTTTCCACGGATCTTCTTTCCCCAACCGACAGTGTTGCTTTATATGAAAAATTAAATGCGTTCCCACAAGACCTGATTAACAATACCATAAGAAGTATACCTAGAAGGTGTAAAGCAATCATTAGGTCCACACGTGAACCTGTTAGATGCAAATGTGTGCTAGTTCCTTTTTTTTAGTAATCCAATTTTTCTTGTTTTTTTGTTAATTCTTTACCTACAACATAAGGACCAAAATGTATAAGAAACTGTATCCCTAAAAATAGAAGATATATTGACATAATTTACAAAGAGTGTTGTTGCAGAGGCATGTGGCTACAATATTGGCCACAATGTTCATATACAGGCTGTTTAATCAAACCCTTACTTAAATTTAAAGTAAAAATCAACGTCACATGAACTACATTGTATATTTTTTTATGCAAACAATTTTAGACAAGCAGCGACCAATGATTTACAGCCAAAAGAGAAGAGGCAAGTGTTTCGAAAAAAGTTTTAAAAAATCGGACATTTTTACGGAAGTTGAGTATCTGAACAGTTGAAAATTGCCAATTTTCAAACTACCCATTTCATTGGTGCGAGGTTTAAACAATGATAATTTCAATTTTAAATGTTTCTTTTATTTTTAAATTCTCTAAATTAATCGCTAATTATAACAAAATGTAACTTGGCTCATATCGGTCAAACAGGTCGATCATTTGAAATATGATAAAAAGAACATATTATTTATAGACAAAAAATATTCTAACATTTATAAACATTTAAATAATGTATAGAATCATACAATAACTAGTAGATTCCTTTCAAAAATATTACGTAGTTACCAAAAAGGTAGAGAACTTGACTTACTATCTAATTTATCTTAGGAAATAAGTTAATTAAATAAAAATAAATAAAATTGCATACATAAAAAATGTACTTAAATATTTTAACTTGCTGCCGATAAAAACAACGGACACGAATTCCCTTCTTTAAAATGCTAAGACCTCTTTATTTCTGTGGTGTAGACGTTCATGGCTACACCAGTCATTAAACAATGACACTGCAAAAATCTGTAATTGGTATAATATAGTTGTGAATATAGAAATAACAAAAACGTATGGAAAACTAGACCAGTGACAGATTTTTGTATTTGTTTAATCAATAGTTTTGTCATTTAAAGAGTCCTCTAAGGAAAATTCCTTTTAGAAAATTATTATTTGTTCTCCTCAGAAGTTAATGTATATTTGAGCCCTTATTTTTCTAAAATGTCTCCACCCCTGTACTAAATGAATAAACGACCATCGAGGATACTAGTTACAAATGTAATTGTATCTGTCAGAGAAAGATACAGAATCCACTCAACCATAAAGCACATCGAAAACATAAAGGATTAAAGGATAGTAATTTCCCGGTTCTTCAGCGTGTATTCCTAGTATATATAGTTTTTAGACTTGTTAGCTTATGGTCATTTGTTCGTTTAGTAAAAAGATTATAAATTCTTTAATCAAAACCATAACAATACAATAAACCGTTATCTGACGTTCAGACATTTATTTGTATTACGTATATAATTTATTGCCCACCGTTTTACTCTCCAGGAAATAAGTTAGACAAATATTACAAATAAAGTAATGAAAATAAGGAATACAAAAGATTATTTTCCTCATCATAAATCTAACCAATAAGAAATATAAAATTATATCACGTGACGTGTTTAAATAAGTGATTATTTTGCAAAAATAATCGGTGATTTTTCACCTATCTGTTAATTTGTTCTTGACATATAAAGTAAGCTTTAGCCTGTCATTGCTATGCATACTCACCGACTTAACAATTGGCTTCGAATTGTCAGTGTCATTTATAATTTACCTACACCGGCAAATGGAAGTAAATAAAGGAAGTACTCGTTTCGGAAATGTTTCACTTTACGAAGTTGACAAAGAAATTCTAAGAAGCGTTCCTACTAACACAACAAAAACGCACAAATCGGTATGGGGCCAATTTGCTGATTTCTGTAATAAAACAGGATACCAATTTGAAGCCACTATAACCATAGATTATATTGCGTTGGTACTTAAAGATCCGCCCGCTTTGAATATGAGACGGAGAGATGGTAAAGATTGTAAGGAAAATGTGATAAAAACCATGTGAAACATAACTGCAAAAATGCTTCAGGAAATATATTTTTTAAAATACGTCATTCGATCCATTTAAGGATATTCAATTTAAGTGTGCTAGGGATGCTCGTAATGCTAAAAGAACATATTTACAGAAAAAAATCACGAAAAGAATAGCCTCTTCAGTTGCGTTCGATTCACAAGAGCATAAAAAAATGATAATGCTTGGGAATGAAAACACTTCTGAAGGACTGCAAAAAAACTTTTCCATATTATCGCAGTTGAGCTCGCTTAGAGAGGCGGAGAAGCTGCAAATTGCGTGATAAATCACTTTAAAGAAGAAATTGATAACAGAGGACAGACAACAGGTAAAAAACGGCTCACTTTTTATCTGCGACTGTTTATCTAAGTCATTTTTGCCATTTTAGGACGATTAGAATTTTACCCTGTGATCAATAAGACCACACAAGGAGGTGACAAGAAATACGCCAATATTAAATAGTTAATGGGTAATGAAATTAATGCCGATCTATGTCCTATAAGGCTATATAAACAAATATTATCCAAGAGGGGTTCCAATATTACAAGAAATCGTTTATTTCTGACATGCAATAGGTACTGGAATAAATACGAAAATTGGTACAAAAATTCGCCCATTAGAAGAAATGAACTGTCCAAATGGACAAAGGAATCAGCCCAAGAAATCGGTTTAGATACAACAACTGTAAAAATAACTAATCATTCCAATTGAGCTACAGCTGTCAGTAACTTAATAAAGAATGGAACACAGGAGCAAGAGCTTATCAAAATAACCGGCCATGGAAGTGCAAATTTCATAAACCCGTACTTGCAAATAGATGTCCTACATCATTTAAACGTGATCAATAAATTAAGATGTAATCCAAATGGAATACAAAATGAACCAAGCACTTCTAAGGCAACATCAGAACATACTACTGTTCAAAACATTTACAGTTGGTATTTCATTCTTCTTATACTTGTCAGAAATTTTATCTCGTAACAGTTTCACTTGCGATGAATCAATTTACTTTGATGTTCGTAAGTCAGTTTTTATTTTTCGTTGTGTAACTCTTTTTTTAATTATTCTATAAATGATCCATGTTGGTACTTCTATAAGATATGATATTTTTTCTATAGTTCCGCTATCTCCTTCATTTGCTACTATATACAAAATTTTTAGAAAATTTATTTTTAAACATGGAACAAACAAAAACCTATATTCAGCTACAAATGAGTGACCAGCTTCCTGTCAATGGTTTCCTTTGTATTGTTTTGCCCATCCATACAACTTATAGCCGTCTTGATAAGGACTAGTAAGTCAGAAACACGTGTCGGCGGATTCCATCTTTTTGCGGACCTCACCTTATCCTTTCTACTTATTATAATTCATCCCGCCGTAATCTTTCATTCTCTGTTTAATTTTTCCTAAATGAAATGTTTATATTACGATTTGTGTTATTGTAAATATGCAATTCTTTAGCAAGCACTTCATTTGAATTGTAGTTGAAAAAATCGACGGTACTACGTTAGAAACTATTTCTTGGTCTTCCACAATTACAGTGCTTTCTGGTGTTGACGTTGTGTTTTCTATTCTTGATTGAATAAACAATTTACGAGAAACTTCAATCTTTCTGCTTACCGATTCTTTGATGTAGCCTTCAGTCACAATCGAGGAACGCCAACTTCCATGTCTTTGTAGAGTAAGCATATCCCCTCCGCCTTCGACCAACATAGATGCTGAAGATCTTCTTAAGCCGTGTCCAGTATATTCTTCAGGATTTTTAGGTTCAGATATTCAGTAATTTGTTCTGTTGTACCACTTATAGTATGGCAACCTACATGTTGAGTATAACATCTACAATTGCAATACGAAATAAGTAATCTTCTACGATCCATATTTCTAAGTCTTAGATTAATACATTTATGATAAAATCTGTATGGATCAAAGGGACATCCTTTCTTTGTAATTGTAAAGCTTCTTGATTTATGATTTTTTGTCACCTCGAAGGAATACCACCAAAAAAGGCGGTCTTTACCATCACTTACTGTGTTAACTTTTTTTCACTTACGCCATTTGCAAAATAGACGGTACTCATTTTCATATCTCTAACAAGACTTCCTGGGCAGTAATTTAGCACTTACTTCTGCCGCTTCAAGTTATGTTTCTTCTTATGGAAAAATCGTTTTAAAAATATTTTAAATAAAAATTCGAAAAACTGTAAAAATACAAGCGTTGTTTAGTGTTGCTAAGGAATGTGAACAATTATTGTTTGCGGTTATTAAGAAACTTTCAATAGCATATTTTATTATGACTGACAAGTAGGCAGGTAATATCATTAGCGCACGGGAACATTTTTCCTGTGCGGGCGTATGAGAAAATCCCATTTTCCATGCACATAAATAGGTATGTAAATATAGTGTTTTCGGAGAGTTATAATGAAAAGTACTTTTCGAACGGTAAACAATTATGAACAAAATAATCGATACCATAAACAAATGAAACAAATTGTGTTATTAGTTTATGTCAAAGTGACATAAAGTAGATTCAGATCTTTCAATTAAAAAAATATGAGAAATAAAAAGCTTATTATTTTTTTCTTGCAGTTGAATAAAAAATAGTGTATGACACACGAAAATGTCTTTTGTACTTACACGGTACAATTTTCCGTCACCGTACGAATAACTGCCTTTTTCGTCTTTGTGTCATAAATAGCTTTTAGTCCAGTCACATTAGAGGTTTCACCTCGGAATGAGAGATAATAAGCTGTAAACTTGTATAAACCTTTATTTTGGCGTTCTAAAAGTTGTCTCAAAAGTCTCATAAAATCTCGTGTCCGCGTCTTAAGATATTCAAGGTCAAAGGTCACAAAAATCGGTTTCTTGCAAATATCTCGCTTCCTATGGTTTTAATGCCATTTGCATTTATTATAAAAATTGTAGAGAATAAAATTCTCTACAACTTTTGTCCCAAATATTTTTATATATACTCAACCGTTTTTTGAGATAGAGGGTGGAGAGCGCTTCGCGCTTGCCTATTCACAGCATAATGCAAGGTCAACCGTAAGTCCCAGTAAATAATACGCCGTATAAAGTCTATGAATCATTAAAAAATATATAATTATGAATAATTTGCCTTGTTTATTAATTAATACATTATATTTAATAATATTTTTCATTTATCGAATATATATTTGTTTAATATTACTTACCTTTCCGTGTAAACAAAAAATTGTTGAGTGGAATACTTTAAGTATATTTAAATTATATTCTAATATATATGTTAATTATATTTTAAGTAGAAAAAGAATAGAGTAAATACATTTTAATTATATCTTTATTTAGAAATACTTTTTCATATATTACAGTTAAAGTTCAAATGTGGGGAGGTTTCTCAAAAACTTTTATAATTAGAAGGACTTGAGTCTTAATTTTCTTCTTCTTCTTCTTCATCGGGTTTTCTTCGCGCTCGAAAATTTCCAATTCAATATCATCATTCTCGTTGTCAAGGATATTTGTCTCTAGATCTCGAGAATTTCCGGGTCAAATGTACTATCTTCATCGAGATCGCTTTGATACGGTGAAGCATTGAGGCACGTTTGTCCATTACACTGGCCACAAGCTAAAGAACATTGCAACCCCGATTTCCTGCATCCGCAGCGTGAACCACAACCATTCTTGCAGTTGCAAAATATTAAAATATATAATATAATTAAAATATACTTAAAATATTCCACTCAATAATTTTTTGATTACATGGAAAGGTAAGTAATATTAAACAAATATATATTCGATAAATGAAAATATTATTAAATATAATTATTAATTAATAAACAATGCAAATTATTCATAATTATATATTTTTCAAATGATTTGTATACTTAATACGGCGTATTATTTACCAGGACTTATGGTTACCTTGATTATGTGTAATAGGTAAGCGCGTTTATATAAAATATTTTGTACAAGTTGTGAGAATTTTATTCTCTACACTACACTTTTTATAATAAATGCAAATGGCATTAAAACCATAGGAAACGAGATATTTGTAAAAACCAATTTTTGTGACCTTGACCTTGAATATCTTAAGACGCGGAGACGAGATTTTATGAGACTTTTGATACAACTTTTAGAACGCCAAAATAAAGATTTATACAAGTTTACACTATTATCTTTCTTGACTCTTTTTGTTTATTATTATTTATTTCTTTCATGTCAATTAAATATATGATGAAAAAGTACTGCTATTAGAACTAGAACTATTTTTTATTATTTTTAACTTTACGAGAATATGGAATAGAGATAAATGCTTATTCTAATCCTGACTATTCAACGGTATATCATTAAGTATTTTTGACTTTTTTGACGAAAAGTTTGAGGAGAGACGGATAAACAAGTTCCTGTTTTCAATATTTAAATTTGTTTTAATTTCAGTTTTTGTTTGGTGCAACTTTGAAACGCTCTAACTCTTCAGAGAAGGATTTTTGGGTAACAACATTTTTGGTCCATCGTCATGATTTTTACACAAGAAATCACACTCGATGTCGAAAGTCAATGGCTCGAATCCATCCTGGACTAAACTGGGAGAGGAAATTGTCGACACTATAGATGTGGTTCGGAAAAAAATAAATAACAGTTGTATTTTTTAACAGATATAATAACACGTAATAAGAATTTCTTTAAAAACGACTCAATGCGTACGCAATAAGTAAAGCCATTTCACATAGTGGGTGCCACCTACATTTGGTTCTTCATTAGTCCATTAGTATTTAATACAATCACTCCAGCAAATGCATTTTATTTGCGATATATTGAGGTTAAATTACGAAATATCCCTTAGTCATAAGTATTATCAACGATTATAGCAAAAATACGTAAATGAAATTTTAATCAGTCACGTTTATCAGTCGTAGTTTCACAATGAATGAGTGTATTATACATTCTGTACAAGAAAACGTAATTAGGGATTTATTTTTTTCCAGAACCGTTAGTAATGTTGCCAGGGATGGCTGAGGTAAGATAATAATGATAATGAAAAAGCTAGCTTTAGGGTGATATAATTACACAGTCTCCCTGGTGAAAAAAGTATAATATTAATTATATGCTTCAATTATAATTCTGTCATAATTTCTACGTCCTTTGTTATAAATTACCCAAGTTATTTAACGAAGGTATACACACAGTAAAATAACAGGACAAGAACGTTAATAAAACATTTTTGAAACAAAAATCCTTTTTATACCTTCCTGAATTCAAATCCTGAAAACAATTTTGTTCATAATATTTCTATGTATTTATTTATAACATAATTATTCCTATAAGCACTAAAAATTGTGTAGAACTTAGCTGTGACATAAAATTTGTGACACGTAAAAATATCACATTAGAATTTGTTTTATTCAAACTAGTGTCGGCAACTGAAACCTGTTTTCTGGATAACCGGATAAACGGTTTAAGATTTTTCGCGGTTTTGTACAAAACCTAAAACCGGTTATTCGGATAACAGGTTTTTCAAATATTCGATTATCCGATTAACCGATTAACCGATTATCCGATTATCTGGCTAACCGGTTTCCGATTAACTGGTGATCTGATTAGCCGTTTATCGGATTAACCGGTTTCCGATTAACTGGTTACCATATTAACCAGTTATCCGATTAACTGGTCACCCTATTAACCGGTTATCCGATTAACCGGTTATTCGAATATTAGGTAATTTCATAAACCGGTTATTTGGTAACCGATTATCCGATTATCTGGTTATTCGAATAACCGACTATACGGATAATCAATTAACATGCGTTTCTTTTCTTTGAAGTCTGAAACTACAGGTGGGCAGGAGGTCACCGATGCTTGTTTACTTTAAGAATTTACATAAAACCTGATGGCGTGCACCGTGCATGTGCTCTAAGTAAAATCAGGAAAAACAATCGTTTGCACTCTTTTCTTTACAGGTTTTATTTTCAACTTCAACGTCTCGTCTTGTCTCGTATTATGCATCATTTATATAGAATTAGAGGTCGGTATTTAGCGGAATACTCTGATTTCGTTCTCAAAATTAGAGGAAAATTTCTTTTTAGCAATTTTAAACGACAGTTTCCTGTTTATATGTTTTCATAGAATAAACCTTTTGGCGCAGAGATATACTTAATACATTTTTTAAATGTATAGGGTAGTGGCTTAATACTCAAAGAAGGTGAAAAGAAACATTACAGGATGCAACAAATAAATAACTATAGACAATATACTTTTACTCTTGTGATCGCTAGTTAAATATACATGTGTGTGTTGGTGTTACATTCACCAATACTTTCAGTCCTCTTTGTGTTAATTTTGGATGTTACCGACCTTGTCAAAATAACGTACATAATAGTTTTATAAAATTGTTGTATCGGGTTTTTTTATACTAGTACATACTGATATACTGACATCAGAATATTTAATTTATTTGTCTTCTAAAATCTAAATTATAAACAATCGAACTTATTTTCTTATTAACCAGTTTTCAAGTATCCGAATAACCGGTTTTCGGATGACCGAGTAACCGGTTTTAGGATAACCGATTAACCGTTTTTTCGGATAACCGATTGACTGGTTTTCGGATAACCGAATAACCGGTTTTCCGATAACCGATTAACCTATTTTCCGTAACCGATTAACCGTTTTTTGGATAATCGATTAACTGCTTTTCGGATAATCGAATAACCGGTTTTCGGATAACCGATTAACCTGTTTTGATATATATTTGGATACCCGGTTTTATTCAAAACCGATTTTTGAAAAAACCGATCAAGGTTTTTTTCGGTTCCAGCACTATTCAAACTGTTATACCTATGTATATTTCGTTATATAGCGCGTTTGTTAAAGTTGCAGCAACTTTCGTGTTTAGGTCAGACAAATTATCGCTTAGCATGAAATTTTGTGGAGATTTTTATAAAGTCCCTAAATTTTTAGAAAACATTACAATATAGTATTGCAAAATTTAGAAAATGGGTATTAGAACATTGTCGCATATATTTAAAATGTTAATGTGTAAAGTTATATACACTTCTCCTGTAATCAAAAGTTATAAGGTTTTTTTAGTCCAACGTTCTATCTAAGTTACAAATGCAACATTCCTAAAGTAATGACATGTAAACACATAGTCCAGTCACATTAGAGGTTTCACCTCGGAATGAGAGATAATAAGCTGTAAACTTGTATAAACCTTTATTTTGGCGTTCTAAAAGTTGTCTCAAAAGTCTCATAAAATCTCGTGTCCGCGTCTTAAGATATTCAAGGTCAAAGGTCACAAAAAAATCGGTTTTTGCAAATATCTCGCTTCCTATGGTTTTAATGCCATTTGCATTTATTATAAAAATTGTAGAGAATAAAATTCTCTACAACTTTTTGTCCCAAACATTTTTTTATATACTCAGCCATTTTTGAGATAGAGGGCGGAGAGCGCTCGGCGATTAGCTATTCACACCATAATGCAAGGTCAACCGTAAATCCCAGTAAATAATACGCCGTATAAATTATTAAAAAATATATAATTATGAATAATTTGCATTGTTTATTAATTAATATATTATATTTAATAATATTTTTCATTTATCGAATATATATTTGTTTAATATTACTTACCTTTCCGTGTAATCAAAAAATTTTTGAGTGGAATACTTTAAGTATATTTTAATTATATTCTAATATATATGTTAATTATATTTTAAGTAGAAAAAGAATAGAATAAATACACTTTAATTATATCTTTATTTAGAAATACTTTTTCATATATTTATTACAGTTGAAGTTCAAATGTGGGGAGGTTTTTCAAAAACTTTTATAATTAGAAGGGCTTGGGTCTTAATTTTCTTCTTCTTCTTCATCATCGTCTTTCGGTCGCTCGAAAATTTCCAATTCAATATCATCATTTTCGTTGTCAAGGATATTTGTCTCTAGATCTTCGAGAATTTCGGGGTCAAATGTACTCTCTTCATCGAGATCGCTTTGATATGGTGAAGCATTGAGGCACGTTTGCCCATTACACTGGCCACAAGCTAAAGAACATTGCAACCCCGATTTTCTGCATCCGCAGCGTGAACCACAACCATTCTTGCAGTTGCAAAGTATTAAAATATATAATATAATTAAAATATACTTAAAGTATTCCACTCAACAATTTTTTGATTACACGGAAAGGTAAGTAATATTAAACAAATATAATATATTCGATAAATGAAAATATTATTAAATATAATGTATTAATTAATAAACAATGCAAATTATTCATAATTATATATTTTTTAATGATTTATATACTTAATAAGGCGTATTATTTACCAGGACTTACGGTTGACCTTGCATTATGGTGTGAATAGGTAATCGCGGAGCGCTCTCCGCCCTCTACCTTAAAAATGGTTGAGTATATAAAAAAATATTTGGAATAAAAGTTGTAGAGAATTTTGTTCTCTACACTTTTTATAATAAATGCAAATGGCATTAAAACCATAGGAAGCGAGATATTTGCGAAAAACCGATTTTTGTGACCTTTGACCTTGAATATCTTAAGACGCGGACACGAGATTTTATGAGACTTTTGAGACAACTTTTAGAACGCGAAAATAAAGGTTTATACAAGTTTACAGCGTATTATCTCTCATTCCGAGGTTGACCCTCTTTTTTGGCTTAAGTGTTTGGATTAACAGTGCACTTTTCTCGTAGTAAATACAAACTGTAACGTTTATAATTCATTCCAACAAGAGGTAACCGATTTGTTTTTAATATCACGATATCGGTTAAATGGTTGTCTGGTCTTTTCTGGAAGATATGGGCTCTATTCACGAAATTTTCCATCACATTAAGACATAATTGAAGCTCTGTTTCTGCGATAACTGTTCAGATGTTGTCTTTCAGACTCTTCCCTTAAATTAACCCCAAAGAAAAAAGTTTAACGAGGTTAGGTCGCAAGATCTTGGCGAACAATCGACCAGTGTTTCTTCAGCTGTGTGGTAGGTTGTAACATCCTACTGACACCATGATCCATACAAATATTAAATGAATCTATGCACTACCTCTAATTGTTACGCTTCATTGATTTCTATTATTTATTATTCGCCTCTTGCTTTAACATAAAAAAACTCAGACTAGATGAAATTAGCATTGTCATTGTATAAAAACGCTGTAGACTGTAGACAATTTACCAATAAAAAAACAGAAATATAAAAAGAAATTAAATTGGTCACACCCGTTCTCATTCATCATAAAAAAGTGGAATAGTAATAGATCGATTATTTGTTTTTAATAATGCGAGTAAGAAATACACGGTTCCTTGGAGATACAACTGATCAAGTTTTAATTGAGATGAGATAAATAGAAATAAATAAAATAAACAAATAAACACCAGAGAAATTAGACAACCCCCGATTTCAAAGCCGAAGCTGCACGGGCTAGGGTTACACGCGTACATACAACCATTCACACCGACACTGCCAGTGCCGGTGGCGGGATTCGAACTACTCCACTGAGCCAGTAGATATATTATCACATATTTTATAATTATTTGAAATAATTGTCAGTTAACTTCTTTTGATGCATCATATAAAATGAAGATCTAAATAACACCTAAAAGTTTAATAAGTTTGAAGGACACAATTGATTTGAACTAAGAAGGCACAATGGAAACCCAACCGGTTTGGCTGAATCTCTATTTTGCTGCCTTGTGACAAGCAATTACAGATGAAAGTTAATATGATTCTAAGAAAAAAATTGTGTGTAACCATAGATCCATTTCATTTCAGTTTAAGGAATTTTAATAAGAAATCACGATAGCACCAACAAATCAAAAATATCACTTGACCAGTGCTATGATGAAACAATTATTTGCTGCAAATTTTCCTGATTTATATCCTCTAGATCCATAGATTCATAGAATTTTATTTCAGCCCAGTTATTGTTGGTGTAAGAAAATAACCACATCTTCTGCAAAACTAATTATATTTTCTTTAGTCGGAATTCTAAATAAGTCTTTTAAATTAATTGTAAATAGTACGAAACCCTAGAACAGTTCCCGATGAATGCTATACTTAGAACTGATACTATTGCCATTCTTTACACATTGTCATTGTTCTCTAACAAGTAGATAGATGTTCTCTTACAGATGCTTCTAGCCACACCTACGTATCTTAAGGCATGAACGCACATTTATATATGCACGTTCATGTACGCATGTTCATGTACGCACATTCATGTACGCACGTTCATGTGCGCATGTTCATATACGCATGTTCATGTATGTGATATTTTATTACCTACACACACATACATATATATATATATATATATATATATATATATATATATATATATATATATATATATATATATATATATATATATATATATATATATATATATATATATATATATATATATATATATATATATATATATATATATATATATATATATATATATATATATATATATATATATATACACACACACACACACACACACATATACATATATTATTTTTTAATCCGGTGGCACGTTGGGTTTTCTCAAATCTACTATCAGATTGGTGTAAAGACGCCTATGATTTTCTATCGTTATCTTTAAAAGTAATAGATATTTTTAATTTAAGTTCCACCATGTATATCAAAGAGAAAGAATAAAAAAGTGTCTAATACGCTAAATATGTAAAGTCCGTATTCTAGGAGTCCTAATGCTAGAAAGGAATTTTCAACAAAGTTCACATTATTTCACCCTTTCAAACAACTTTACTACCCTTTTTATTATTCTCCTCTGCAGTGAAAGCTCTAAGTGTACGCTCATGTAACTTTTCTAAACCTTTTTTTGTATGCCGGAAGAATGCCAAATTCTAAACGTGCGTAACTTAAATCATTAGAGAGAATTTTTTGTACTTTTACATTCAGAATTTGTCATAAGCCAGTATTGAAGTGGCTACGTTCCGATTTTTTTACGTTCTTATCATAGCACTACCATATAAAAATGGTACTGATACAAATTATTCAGTCTAACATTTTTTATTTATTATTATTATTACTATTTTCAGTACTTATACTTGTCAACTGTAAATATTTACTTTTGTATACATACAAAAGCTTTCCTAATTCAAAAGTCTATAAAACTTTTGAGAAGAGGAATGGATTTTGTTTCCAAAAAGATAGGGATATATTTTATTATTTTTTATTTATATTATGTCAGAACATATCTTCTAATTATTCAAGTGACGCTCTATTGACTTATTTTTTTAATTTTTTGAATTTTTGAATTTTAGGTAATGGTAAAAAAATGATAATAAATGGAGGATGATAAATAGTATGTAGGCCAATCGGCAATTCAGTCCAAAATTAATTTTACTGTGTTTAATTGGGTGCGTACTAATTTTGCACCCATTGAGATGCTGAACTTTTGCCGCAATTTCGAAAAAATATTTATATAATATAATTTTTTGAAATATTTGCAAATATCTCGTTTAGTGTCAACTGAGAAAATATGCAGTTATTAATGTTAAATATGGGTAAATTCTCTAAAACAAATGTCCCATACATTTTTGTTGTACGTCTGCTTGTTTCGAAGTAATAGGCGCCCAAATATCTGCTATGTTGAATTTCTTTCAGAGCACTGTTGACATGTTTAAGGACCTGATTGTGTCTCCAATGGAATCGAAAATGCAGACGAACAATAATTTCTTCTTCACTTGCATGTAGCAAAAAATGGTGAATCATTATATAAACATAGATATCAATGTTTTGTACACTCTATTACCACAAGGTTACCAAACCTGGCATCATTACCACTAACCAAATATCGCTTAAATTTTTTTCGCCCATACATCCAAATTCAGCAATGGTATGGAAATAAAAAAAATGGCCTTTAGACTGGGAATGGAAAATTTTAAAAAATGGGTTGACATCTTTCCGCACTCTTCAAGAAGCAGCCCCTCAGGTGGAACTGAAACTAATTTCTTTTAAATGCGCCAAAGGTTGCAATGCAGGTTGTAGTTATCTCAATGCAGGTCTACGTTGCTCAAGAAATTGTGAATTCTGCCAGGGAAAATCTTGTTGAAATATTGAGGACGTGTTTAAATTGGGCGAAGACGAGAAGGGAATAGACAATGAAACAGAAAATGCTTTGGAGTATTCCGACTGTTCTCAATGAACTTCAGAAATTGAACAGATTATGTGGAAAGTCAAATGATTGAACCATCGACTTGATAACTTAGTGAACTAGGCTTCCTGGAGATATAACATAAGCAAAAACCCGCCAAGTACTCCATATCAAGATGGTGTGGAAACGAGTACACAATACAAAATGTTTTCTTAGACGGCAAAAATCATATATAGCCACAAAAAGCATTAGACAGTGAATAATTCCCGCCTATATTGCCCTCGTCGACTGGCCTAATGTGTATAAGTAATTATAGAAATGAGAACAGAAAACAACATTTATTTAAACAGTTAGACTTTATATGTATATATTGTTGGCGACTTACAAGGAAAAGGTATAAAATGAAATTCAATTACTGTGACCACGAAATTATTTCTTTTATCATACATGTTACTCAACCCGTTAATGATCATTTATTTAGGAGGCTTCAAAGATTGTATAGTTTTTTTCAGAGCATTTTTTTTATACGAAACCATATTGATATACGTGGTTAAAAATAATCAGCATTACTTATTACGGTTTCAGCGATATTGAAAGGATATTTTAATAAAAAATATTACAGCATGAATATTTTAATTATTAACAACTGCACAGTAGAAGAATGTTTAACTGATAATAATAAAAAATGTCTTATCTAATTATAAATGTTTTAATTTACAGTGCTTCGTTACAGTGTCTGGTTGGATGTCGATTGTTTGTTTACATTTGTGGAAATAATTTTTATATACAAAATACAGGGGTGTTTCTCAAATAGGGTTCTAAATTTCCACAATGTATACTCATCAAAATAAGTCAAAATTTCACGAAAACGTTAATATCTCAAAAAAAACTCAGTCAGAGGACAAAATTACCTTAAATAAAATTAATTTAGAACATTATAAGAAGCAATCAAAATCAACAAAAAAATAGCATTCCATTTAAAAAACAAAGTTGTAGTATGCTGTGCATTTATGAGCGCCTTCCGAAAATAACGACTACATTTAAAAATTCGGCACAAACAAAAAAGTTTACTCTTAATGTTTTTTTTTTACCTAGAGTAGTTTACAAGAAAAATGCTTGATCCTATGTAGCTTCCGGAGCTTGTTTATCTAGTTCAATAAGAAAACGGATAGTACCGGTAACCGAAATTCTACTACACAAGACATTCATTAATTATTTATCGACAACTGATCATGAGATGTACGATGACGGTATAGTCACCAAAACCTATATTGTGACGTGACGTGCGGAGCAAGACGAGACATGTGGCGGGAAATGTATAACTCACCGCTTACATTAAAGCGAGAACGATGATTGTTATTTGCTAGCACGCGACCGAGGCGGAGTTTCATTTACATTCTGTGATACTTCAGAGGCGCACTTAATTTTGTTATCGAATCATGCTAGCAGTGCTGATATATTGTAAGTATAATATTATAAGATAAATAATAATTATTTAATATCTGTTTATTAGCTGGCGTATTTTTGAAAATATTTTAAGAAGGTTATCGTGTTGAAGTGAGTTGTGTAATAGTGTAATATGAATAATAATTATTTTATATATGTTAATTTGCTTGTGTGTTTTTGAAAATAATTTAAGAAGGTATTTGATGTAAAAATGTTTCGAAGGTGGGAGGCCTCTACGTCTGGATCTTATTGTATTTGTGAAAATGAAAGTGATTGTGATTACAGTGATAAAGAAAATCAAAGTTCATTAGTGTTTTCAGTAAGAAAAAAATGGTTACATGTGAACGAGCAAGCGAAACAAATTTGCCTTAATGTTTATAATATAATCTTTTGAAACGACGCGTTAATGACCCTAATTTGTACGATTTGGATATACTAAGTGAAACTGCATCTCTCACTAACGTTCCCTGTCCCACAATACACAAACTGGTGAAAGAAGGTGCCCTCCCAGAAAACAAAGATCCGACGCCAGTTAATCGAAATCTCTCGTTAGCAAAACTTTTGAGAACTTTAGTTTACGACATATCAGAAAAATGAAATCCTAACTATTGACGTGGTAGACAGAAAATTAAAAGAAATAGATTATCATCTAAAATATACCAAAAGGACTTTAAGAATTTGACTGAGAAAAATTGGATTTAAATATCAAACTATTCATAAACGCATGGCGTTTATGGAAAGTAGACGAATAGTGGATTGGCGAAATTCATATCTAGAAGAGATAAAAAAACATAGAAGGGAAAATAGACCAATTTATTATCTGGATGAAACTTGATGAAAAATGATGGATTGATGGATCTAGGAAATGTCAACCAATCTCATTGCCCCCGAATAATGGGGTTGACTATATCACACTGTGGATCAGTTGATGGCTGGGTTGATAATGCATTGAAACTGTGCGGAAAAACATGGAAGACTGTAACGTGGATTACCACAAGAACATGGAGGGAGAACTATTTGAGAAATGGTTTGAAAATACACTAATTCCAAAATTAAAACCGAATAGCATTATTGTTCTTGAAAATGCGAAGTACCATTCGAGACAACTGTATAAAATTCCTAACAAGAGTTTTACTAAGCTGGATTTACAATTTTTTTTAATAGAACATGATCTCTATTATGAGGAAAATTATAATAAAGCACAACTGTTGGAAGTCCTGCAAATGAAAAATTATGAGAAGAATATTATAGATAATGTAGCGGAGAGATATAGCCACAAAGTGTTGAGATTATCGCCATATTTCTGTATTTTCAACCCTATTGAGAATTAATTTGGTGTAAATTGAAGAAAAACTCAGAAAAGGAAATATTTTTCCGAAATTCAATAAAGAAGTCGTAGAGTTAATTCAAAATGAAGTGTCGAAAATTAATAAGGAAGATTGGGAAAAAAGAATTAGGAAAGTAATTACAATTGAGGATGATTATTTAAAAATTGCCAAATTTCATATAAATAGTGGAAATAAATTTATTAAAAATTTGAATGAAGATAGTAGTTCATCTCAAAATGAAGAAGAGGGTAAGAAGGGCGAGGATTCAGAGGAAGATGCGATGTGAGGTGAGGTAAAGTGAACTGATGTGAAGTGAAGAAGTGAATTTTGTGATATCAACTGCATTATTTAATTCCGTTTTTGTGATTTCGTAGTTCAGTGCTTGAGAAAAATTATTTTCAGGATGTTATTATTTATTAATGTTATTATTTTTTTTTCATTTTGACAAAAATAAGTCTTTCTGTTTTTATTATAGTAATAACTTTACTATTAAATTTTATTTTTAGCTCATTTATTGAGAAAAATATTTGTTTCTGTTACTATTTTGGGAGTACATTTTTTGCTTTTATTTTGTTTTTAAAGCTTTCTTGTTACTTTTTAAATAATCTCTTTATTCTATACTAATATTCCATACCCATCCTTTCCTGGCAAGAAATGCTCGAGGCTTCTTGCTGGGTAGTAATAATTTATATTAAGCAAACTTGATTACTGTAACTGCTGTATGTGTTGTCAATACGTTAAAATCAATACTTTTATTTCAAGTTAATAATTTTTTGTACAATTGTTAAATTGTTGATAGCTAAACTGCATTGAAAAAGTAAACGAGCGAAACCACGGACGTCCCGTCACAATATGGGTTTCGCTGACTATAAGCAACTTTTTTTGCCTGTTTATCTAAATTTATGACAATAACTTATAACTCCATTTTTTATCACACACCAATATTCCTTGCGCTATATACATATTTAAATATAATACACAATGACATATTCACAAAAATCCCCATGGCCACAGCTCTATTTGTCATATCAGATCGAATATGACAATGGTATGTAGTTCCGGAGGTAGTTAACATGGTATTAAAAATCTTATTTTGTGAATGATTTCAAGGTATTGTTTATTAGCGTATGTTAACACCAATATACGTTGTTTAGTAGACAAATTTGATTGGTTTGTTTATAGTTGATAACAGCAATTATTATAATGGGACATTCTATTTTTAGCATATTTAAAATTTATAAACCGAAGTAAACAAATAAAAATAGTACATCGAATTAAAACCAAGGATTACCTAATTTCTTGTAAAGAAAATTTTTGTTATAACCAAATATATTAAACCTGAAATAAACGAGAAACCAAATGATCGGCTTAAAAAGTTTTTACAGTTCCAGCAACACAGGAAACTAAGGTAATTAATTAAAATATGTATTGTAAAGAAGACGAGTATATTAACTCTTAATACAGGGCTTTCATTCAAAACTTATCACCCTCTCTCGATCTTAGTGAAACATTTTTAATAAAAATGCGTCGATTTAGTTATTATTTAGTTATTATTTCTTAAAAAACCTACCACTCCAACCGGACATTTTAAAACGGCATTTTCTACCACGTGATACATTATTTTGAGGAGTACAAAAATAGCAATCTTTTAACAGTAAAATAATTGAAATTGGTAGAAACGTTCACGAAACAGAAATCGAAATCACTTTAAATATTCAAAATGTCCCACGCAGATGATATACTTCTTCAATATAATTTCGAGGCAATGGAAGTACAATCGGTTTCATTACAAATTAATGAAGAACTTGAATCTGTTTTTTCCTATGCAACAAAGCATAATTTGAAGTTAAATCCAAGCAAAACCAGTATGCTCCTATTTTCCTCAGAGACTAAACGGGAAGGTATAAATCAATTATTACGCCTTAATATAAATAACGTACCTTTAATTCTGTCACATGAATCAAAAATACTGGGTGTCATTTTCGACGATGGCCTCAGATTTAAATCTCATGTTGGTAAACTGCTTCAAAAGTCCTTCGTAAAAAGGAAAGTTTTATTTGCTAACAGGCATTTAATAAATTACAAATTTAGGAAAAAACTCTGCGAGTCACTCGTTTTGCCTATTTTCAGTTATTGTGATTTAGTATATTTTCCATGCTTGGATCAAATGACAAAAAACCGTATACAAAAAGTACAAAATATATGTTGCCGTTTCATCTGCAACTTGAGAAAATTTGATCACATTTCCGCTGCTTTTGCTAATCTTAACTGGCTAAATATGGAAAAAATTGTTAGATACCACTATCATGTTTTTATTCAAAAGCTTCTAAAAAATTCGTCACCTGCCTACCTTAAGGAAAAGCTTGTTTTCAGAACTGCCATACACAATTTAAATATCAGATTTCCCAACACACTTACAATACCCTTACACAGTACGGCTATGTTCACCAGATCATTTAGTTTCAATGCAGTACAAATTTACAACGCTACACCCAATAACTTCAAAGATCTTTCTGTGAGTCAGTTCAGGAAAAAAATTAAGTTACATCTTTTATCAAACTAGTAATATTGGTTGTATGATTGTTATTTATGTATTTATTATATTATTACTTTCTTGGATATGTTTCTTTCTTGGAACATACAAATATGAAATTTAGTTTACGTTCTTTTTTTTTTTTATTTGATTTTTAGGTGCATACTTATTTCATTTATTTTAAATATTTTCAAAACTAGACCAATCTTTTGTGTAGTCTAGTACATGTCTAGCTATAGGTTTTAGGTTAATTTATAGTTTGTATGTATAGTTAAGTTTTTTTTATATATATATATGTATATGTGTATGTATGTATATGTGTGTATATATGTATATGTATATATGTATATGTGTATATGTATGTATGTATATATGTGTATGTATATATATCATAATATATTAAGCTGTGGCGGTTAAGTGTAAGAGTAGCCCACTGGCTAAACTTCGCCGCGCACACCCCAACATCAATATAAATTTATATATGTGTATATTGTGTAATATACCTACATGTATACTCAAAATAAAGACGATTATTATTATTATTATTATTATTATTAACCAGGCAATAATATATTTTGGACTTTTTAGAATGTTTCACGGGTAATCTGCTTGCATTCCTGTGAAACTTTGTAAGTAAGTAAGTAAGTATTGGATCACTTGGGGGTAGGAACTTTTTTGAGGACCGTGGAAACTCATTTTTATCCATACACATCCATTTTGACCGTGAAAACCCCTGTCGGTATGCAACAAACGAAGACGCCGTGCCGGTCAAGTGTTAATTGTCTGCCGCCAGATGTGAACGACCTTGAACTACCTATCTGTACCACAGAAATCTGTGTCTGTACCAACCTCTGTGGCTTCCGTATTAGGGCCCCCACAAACGGCGCACCACAGAGATCAACAAAGTATTAATAAATTTAAGTATAATTTACTTAAATATAAGTTTGCGAATCATTCAATCTATAAACAAAAATTTAGGGCATTAGCTATAGGGTTGAAAGCCCTACCGCTAAGTAGTCCTTAACAAAGGAGAAATCAAATATCTCTACAGAATTAAGATATCTCCAGTCGTCCACGAAAAATATCACTCCCAAATTAAACTAATGTAAAAACATAACTATTTTTGGTTTTATCATAAAACCAGTTACATTTTAAAATAAAATAAAATCCGCTTTTTCATGTATACATTTTTGTTTCTCTGTTGCTTGGAAATGTTTCAGTGGGAGTTTACAATATATCATGTCTGCATAAAAACCGTCACTGGGAATCAATACCTTCGTCCGAGCTCTAGTTATTACCCAAGTTTTCACTATACATATGAGCAGGGGCTGAAAATCTTTTCCGTTTTTCAAAGTCGGCACATGAAAAAAATAAAAACAATATAAATATTAATAAACGCACCACATAAAAATTCATGTGGTGTGTTTATCTACCTGTGATATATGCAACCAGTATAAGCAGTACCGAGGCAGAGAGTTGTATATCTCTGCGGGCATCCGGAACTCTCCCATGTAATTATAGGCAGCTTGGTAGCTTATCCGGTGATATCCTCAGTTCAGTTATCTTGGTTGTGTTAGTGTTTGGTTTGATTCTCGCATAAGACGCTCTTAGCAACGACGTAGTTACCACCGTTTGTGCATACACAAGATGTTAAAAATTACGATGACTTAACAACAGAGATGCTTCACATATTCTGTGTACTCCATGCAATCGACGTTACGTATTTCATACAGACCGTGATTGTGAAGTACATTTACATTCGGCTACCCATCGGCAAAATGTTGCCGGTACAGTTACAAAAGAGGAATTTTTTATAATTTGTGTGTCATGGTCTGTGCATGTAATTTTCCTTTATCCAGTAACTATACATTGCGTAACACTGCGTATACCAAGTGTGTTGTTGTCTTTTTTGTTTGTTTCTATGAGTCTGCTTTAATACCAACTAGCCAGTCATTTTATACCAAGTGTGTATAAAATTATTTTGGGCAATATTATAGAAGACGTACGAAATAAATTTTTGTGGGTGACAGTGGATCAAACAATTGACTATCGGTGTAATACGATTGTTTATGTTATACTAAGAATTTTGAGTGTTCAAAAGGCTTTGTCTCTATCAGACAGCTAAAGTTGATCATATGAGGTAGTAGTAGCTACTTTGGACTAGTTTCCTGACCCTGCTTATGAGATTAAATTATTAATTACTTTGAAATAATTGCATTTTCTTTTGTTGTATTGATTGATACCGATCCTCTTTTTTGTTTTTTAGTTATAACACTATATCTGTGTATTTATTAGGCCCTGATAAGTGCAAATGGAAATTGTATAGGGTACAATGTATTCGTATCAATAATACATGATATTATAATACATAGTGTTAGAAAATTATAATTTGTTATTATCTCATGAGATTCGAATCTGAAAAATAGTTGTTTAAATTTTAATGAAAATTTATATTTATGTTTATAAATTATAATATACGTATGATAATATTTACATAAAATCTCACATAAAATCAGTTGTTTACTTCTATCTCTATGCCCGACGGTATTAGAGTCAAAGGAGTGTAAAATGAGGTAAAATTAATAAATAAATAATACAAACTCCGTATGTGATGAGAAATTCATGGCAAACTGAGTTTACGACTTGTCTAGAAAATGTTCTGTTCTATATTATATGAAAAACAATCAAACTTTTGCAGAATTTACATGTAGAGGCTACAAAAAATTTCCACATTTTAAAAATTCGGAAAAGATGAATGATGATCATTACTAGAAAGTGTACCCTATACACTTCCTTTCATTCACTAGGGTTATATTATAAAAATGAAAATGTTACATATCTTTCTGCATTATTTAGACAGCATAGAATCAACCCTAAAAAACTCTTATGACAAACAAAATGATTTATAAGATTTGGGTCTGAATGAGTTATATTCCTTTTAAGAATTTGTTGTACCCTTATAAGATAAACTACTTTCTATATGAAATAGATATAACGGAGATCGTGTTTTATATTTTAAATGAGGACGTTTATAAAAACGTAAAGAAAATTTTTTCTGGATCTGCTGAAATTTAAACGAATTAAAAACGGTATATTATGGGGAAGCGTATTAAAAGTAAATAAACATAGTTTAAAAAAACTAAAAAACACGCTTTTAAAGCACATCAAACTAAAAAGTGAAAAATAATTATTAATATAAACTGAAAACAATAATGAACGAAAAATACTAGTATTATTGTGAAAAAAGCGTGGGTTGCTCGATATACGAAAAATATGGCACAAAGCGCCCCACGCTTTTTTCACAATAATACTAGTATTTTTCGTTCATTATTGTTTTCAGTTTATGTTAATAATTATTTTTCACTTTTTTAGTTTGATGTGCTTTAAAAGCGTGTTTTTTAGTTTTTTTAAACTATATTTATTTTTCACTTTTTTAGTTTGATGTGCTATGAAAGCGTGTTTTTTTAGTTTTTTTTAACTATATTTATATTGCTTATAGATGCTGATATTATAATAATATTACGATCCAACCGATACTTCTGAAAAAAAATTTTTTTTTCAGCCATAGACGGGATTTGAACTCACGCCCGAGGAGTCCGTCGTTTCGCGTCGACTAAGACTTGCGCCTTAGCCCGCTCGGCCAACGAACGAACTGAGAATCACGGAATGTACTAACAGTAATAAGCCACTTGCTCTCACGCAGAGGATACGTGAGGAAATTAATTATTTAATCCTGATCAGGATAATGATATAAACTTATCAAATTATTGTATTGTTACCGGTTCTTCGTAAGTGTACAAAGTTTCAATTAAATCTGTCCGTTTAAAGTGGGTCAAAATCGAGTCCAAAGAGTCGGTTACAAACAAACAAACATACGGGTGAAGCTAATAAAAGCGTGTTAAAAAAAATAGTCAATTGTTCAACCAGTTATTGTCTTTAAATAAAGCTCTCTTAACCACTCTATTAAATAATTTATCCATTATGTATGTGTTTCCTCAAGGATAATGCTATCCATTATTCACTAGTGAATAATGATTTGATTATTCACTGGCTCTCAAATATTTTATTAAAATTTCATTAAATATGTGGTATATTTAACGAAATTTTAATAAAATATTTGAGAGCCAGTGAATAATGAAATCATTATTCACTAGTGAATAATAGATAGCATGTCAGTCAAAACACGGAATTGCTATTTGATTTGAAACATCAAAATCAAACGTCAGAAGTTTTATCATGAAATGTTACCAAAAAAAAATTATTATTAATAGTCGTAGGAAAAGTTAACCTTTTGAAATAATCCTTAAGTGAAGAGCTCGCACACACAAATGACTATATTGAATAGCATTTGAAATAATAACTTGGCGAGTAAATTACTTTTTTAGCTTCAACGAGAAAACAATTTGACTCACAAACTGTATTTTCTAGAATTCTTCAGTCATTTACAGAGCACTGTTTTAAAAAAATCATATCTGTCATATTATTTGCACCATAACTTACGAATTTAAAATAATATTGAATGATATGTAATTAAGGACATGCGTATACAAAATTTAAATTAGACATAAAGTAGATGGTTACTTGAATATTAAAAAAAAATTGCAAAAATTCTTCAACTGTGATGTTTAATGTTGTAAGTATTAAGAATATATTTATTTGTCATAAACGTATACTCAGGCTATAAAACAACTCTAAACACTACATAAAATGTTTAATAAGTTTCCTTTAAAATGTTCTAAAAAAAATTCTCCAGTATGTTTATGTAACACATTCTTTCACCTAATACTTGGAAGTTGATTTAAATTTATTAAAAGTCTCGTAAGTCTAAGAAGTTCAAATAAATTTAGAAAAATATTCTGCGTTAAAATAAAGGATGGCGATCTTGAGTCGATCTTTTAAGAGATCTATCTTTTGTATGGTAAAAAATCGATTTCTGGGTCGTTCCTTTCATTACCAGAGGTCGGCTTTACCGATCGGATTCCAGGGATGGCTTTTACAGATATAATATATTGTAAACACCTACTGAAACATTCACAAACTACCCAAAGAAAGTCATGCGACATATTAAATGCATTTTATTTAATTTTACAATGTTAATGTGTAACTTAGTTTTGTCGGGGAATGCACTATATCAAATAAAAACGTAATGCGTAATACATTCTTTTCAATTGCAGTATACTGGCAATTCAGATTACTGAAGGCCAACGGCTGGCTATAGCGTGGAGGGGAGAAAACATATGACACGATCAAACAGTATCTTGCATAACGTGTGTTCGTTCGGATGTAGGTACTAAAAGCGCGAAGTTAAAATGTCACGATGTACTAAACCGACGGAAGCTACAGAAAATTCTTGGATTCGCGATATTGCCGATTTACAATTTGATGGTAGACAATTGTGTTGCACTAGATGTGACAAAGAAATTTCGTGGTCATACAATACAAATATTAATAGACATATTTGCTCGGAAAACCGTAAACGGAGCGTAGATGGCTTTACTTACAGTAACATGCAACGTAATTTTATGATAGGATGTAACATACTGTGGTCGAAACTAGACAATCCACTGTTTATAGACAATTTTTGGAACAATGTATCAGTGGCAAATATAGTAATGTTAACGTGCCTTCGGAGTCTACACTAAGAAAAAAAATATTTATCAACGGAGCGTGAAAATTTTACACAGAAAATTTCTTCCGAGCTTAATTGGAAGTACATCTGGCTTAGCGTGGACAAAACCACCAATGATTGCGGGTTTAAGGTAGCGAATGTTACAGTGAGTGCTTTGGAGGAAAATTGTGGTAGTGAATTCAAATCTACAAGAGTTTTGGGATGACAAATATGCAGAAACTAAAGACAAATTGTTATTATTGCTTACCGATGCATGGAGTGAATTATATGAAAGTTGCTGGAAGAATTTTGAATGAAACATATCAGAATATACTTCATATAACATGCTGACCACATGGACTTCATAGAATTGCTGAAACTATTAGGAAGTGCTACCCTAATGTTTATAATTTGATATCTAGTGTGAAGGAAGTTTTTCTTAAAGCACCAAGTAGCGTATGGTTATTTCATGAAATTCTACGAAATACTCCATTACCTCCAGAGCCCATTATAACACGATGAGGAACTTGGCTAGGGGCAGTATCCTACTATTACTGTCATTTTGAAAATGTGAAATCCCTAATACAGCAGTTAAATCCAAATGACGCAATTGCTATTTCACAGACGCAGCAGGCATTTATGGATCCAACTGTTCAAGATAATCTGGAGACCATGCACGGAAGTTTTTCATGAATTCCTCTAGCCATACGGAACCTTTAATATCAGCCAACATTTACTACAGTTGATGATCTTCGACAATGAATTACAGGTAGAAATTGCTGCAAGAGTACAAACAAAATTCCAAACTGTTTAAAAAAAAATTTCGGATTTGTTACTATGGCCAGTGTAATAGACCTTTTAAACGGCAAAGAAGTAAACTTTGCTATACCGGGCACGATTGTGGTGACTTTGCTTAATTTTACATATTTTTAGTATGCCCCAGTTACATCTGTTGATATCGAGCAATGTATATGGATTTTCATTCAACGAAAGACGCTCCATTTAGAACGTATATTAATAATATACTTTTATTCTTGTAACCGGCAGTGAAAAATACTTGTATGTGTTAGTTTAGTGTTAAGGTCATCCCCCTATACCTCGAGTTCTCTTCGAGTGAGCCTTTATAATAAATTGACTACATCAACTTTGGATAACACGGAATTCGTTAAAAAAATTCAAGGTAAGATATCGTTTCATATATGAATGCAAATCTGACACATAACCACCTAAAGCCAACCCTGGTTTTATGTCATATCCGATTGGTAAATCCGACCTCTGTTCATTACCGATTTAATCGGTAATCGATCTTTTTTATTCAAAATCGATTGCGTTTTCGTATGGTCGATAAAGAAAGTCTTAATTAGAAATTACATATTACAGATAAATTCCTAAGACCATAAAATTACCTATCGAATTATTTTCATCTACTCGTTAGCCACCTAGATTAGCGTAATCTTTGGCGTGGGGAAGATGAATTAAGCCAATGTTGGTACTGTCAGTGATTCTGTTTTATAATTTAATAAAGGTAACAACCTACATCTACATACTGATTTTTTTGGTTTTAATGTTATTTATCTAGTTACCATTTACACTTGTTTTACCATTTATTAAGTTTTTTAATATATTATTGTTTTTGTTCAATAAACTTTTCGCATTAGTATTTCTTATTTTTTGGTAACTACAGTATTGACCACTGTATTACTGTTAAACGTATCCGTTCCCAGTCGTTCCGTAATCTACAATTTTATTGACTTGTTTATATAAAAGATCGATTTTGTTAGAATTAATCTTTTGCAAACCGATTTTTACTTGATTTGACCTTTAGGATTCCAATCTGAATCGATCCTGAGAATCGATATTTTCACGAAAAATGACCATCTTTAAAAAGTATAGCAAATTTAAAAGAGGTAGTGATTTGTGTATCTTTCATTTCAACACATTTATTTTTTCAGCAATGTATAGATAATGGTAAATATGTTTGGATCGGGAAGCTTTCGTCTTGTTTCTATCGGGACTAATACAATTTTTTTGTCTACGTTAAAACTGTAAACTCTAAATTCAATCCATTTCCAATCATTCACATTGGCTGCATTTCAATTTTCAAAAACCTTTCTCATATTACGGGTATGTTTTTGTTTGTCCAAATATTTAGGTAAAAGCGTGAATTGAAAATATCTTATATAATTGTTGCATCTAACCGCACCTTCATGAATAATTTATGATAACATTGGAAACCTAGAATATATCGAATGAAATTTGAATATCGTTAATTCTTACATATACCGAAACTTGTCTTTCAATTCACCAATTAAACAATTCAACAAGTCATCTAAAATTAAACAATAAGAACACAATGACAATAATTATATTTAAAAAATATGTTATTGTTGTTTTGTTGTTTTCATTTATTTAGGATGTATTTATATAAATTCTATAAACAATGTTACGGTTCCAAGAAAGCTCCATAACAAATATTCCACAATTATTATTATTAATATTAATTGCTGTTACTAATTACTGCAATTGTATAGACTTTTACTATAAATTACGATACAAATAGGGACAACAACAAATTGAACTAAATTTCAAAAAGAAATTGTAGTAAAATTAAACTACAAATTATTAAGTTATTTGCAACATAAACTTGCAAGAATTTGCAAAAAAGAATGACTGGCTCAATTTCGATGTTCAAATTTGTACTACAATATATGGTTATAGTCATGAAGTGTTGTAGAATATGCTACTAACTTGTAATAATATTTAGGTACTATTTTATGTTTGGAGCATGTTCAGGTTTTGTTGACTATTTCTACTACAATTTTGTAAGATATACTGTGAACTTTTGTAGCAACATTTCGTACATAAATCAGTGAAAAATTAATTTATTATTATAACCATTACGTAAAAAAAAAAAAAAAAAAAAAAAAAAAAGAGAAAAAAAGAAAAAAAAGAAAAAGGGCAAAAAAAGGGGAAAAAAACCCGAAAAAAAAAAAAAAGGGGGGGGGGAAGGTCAATAGTACTATAGTTAGCATGCCGTAAATGGACAAGCTAGGGTTGGGTTGACTATTAGGTAAGCCGTCGGATATAGTGCAATTAAGTAAAGCCACCCCAAATATTCTACGAAGAGAACATCGCGTATTGCAATTTGATCCCCTTTTCATTGTACCAATACTCGTTGAATTTCTTATGGATTAAAACCACAAATGATACAACGCGCCATCTCTTGATGGAGAGACTATAGTTCAGAATAAATCTGTCCACATTTCAACGTTGTTATTATTTAACGGAATCAATTCTTTTATATCCACCACAGTTAGTGAAAGAAAAATCTCCTCCTTAGTTTTTACTTTTATAAAAGTTATAAATAAAGATTCCCCATGTTATGCAATATTAAAACTTACCTTCAAGGTAAGTTTGACTCGATTAGTTTAAGCAACGCCCATCTATTTCAGATTGAG
>JANEYF010005697.1:0-125000 GCA_029963845.1 Rhamnusium bicolor | reverse complement strand
AAATCATTGAAAAGTAAGTTACTCAAAATCATAATAAAACCAAAGTTAAGATTACTGGTAATGCTTTGACCATATCTCATTTTGGTTGCAGAAAAACAAAATAATGATTTGTGACATCACACCTATTGAAACCAAGGTACCGAAATAATAAATTCATTCCATTTTGATAATAACATCTTCTGTTGGTGAAATGACATTGAACGTTGCGGTTATTGCCCAAATTACGAAAAATTGAAAATTCTCCGAATCATCCAATAAAATTCATTGTTTGTTTCTTTACTTTGTTGTAATAGCTGACTAAAAAAGATCTAGAAAGAATCATTCCCTCGTGAGAAGGAATATATATAGCGAGCGCTGAATCAACTCGAACAGGCGTTAAAGGAAAGCAAATGATAATAATAATAATAATAATAATAATGTTTATGTTTACCCCCCTGCCTGACAAATGCCGGCCGGGGGGTACCAAGGCTAACCACCTAGTACCCCTTTCCCTTCTGGTTCCATATAACCTAAGGAGAAGGGCCCCTCACGACCGACCCCAATCGGATGGGGGTCAGAGACAAGTGGAAGGGGCCTCACCGGAACGTCTCAATGGCAACGACCGCAATGGACAAGGACGCTTTAAGTGGACGAGGGAACTTCGGGATAACTTGCTAACCTGCCGCGAGAGTAGCGAACCTGAGCGAAGGGGATACATGGCGCGATTGCATGCACTTTGGTGCGAAATGCATCCAGAGCATCGCGCCTTCTCTCAACAACATCTGAGAGATCAAGTATCCTTTCTGCTCAGGACAGGTTATGTAAGGGCACCCCGTCAGCCGGAAGAACTGCCAGGCGGCAGTCCCACCGCGGCAATTACCAGCTGATGGGGAACATCCTTTAGAGTTCACCGACGTAGACTTAAGGACGAGGGTTAGCCTTAACACCAGGGCTAACCTAAAGCCACAAGACCTGGCTAGAATGGACGTGGTCATCGATGAGGAAATTCCAGAAGATGCAGACATCTGGCAAGTCAACTGTGCCGTGTACAACGCCGCGAAGCAACTCGTCCCCCGTGAGAGGTCAACCAATCACGGGGTCGAGAAAGCCAAGCGGCGTGTACAGAAAAATCAAAGGCAAGATACAGCCGGCCAGACAACATGCTTCTCGGATCCAGAGTGTGGTGGAATATAAGACGACTGGTAGAGTTTTTACTCCCAGAATCCGGCGCATAACAGCCGGATTAAGACGTCAACACCACACTCTCAATCTGACAGTGATGCTTACCATCAAGCAGCACTGTCTAGATAGGATCCGAGCGCTCATGGCGATAAAGAAAACATTGAAGAGGCGGGTGAGGAGTATGGAACAAAACAATTTGTTCCGTACAAATCCTTCTCGCCTCTTTCAAGAGCCACAGCGTGTTGTCGAGAATCCGCCGACTGTAGAAGATGTCGAAACCTTCTGGAAGGTAACCTACGAAACGACGCGTCCATTCAATAGCGACACTCCAGCAATTGCACACTTCGAAGCTCTATGCCACAGACATCTTGAAGAGCCAGAAGAAGTGTGCCCGGCAATCAGTACGGAGGAAGTCCAACTAGCACTTGTTGGTACGAAGAACTTTGCTGCCCCGGGCCCAGACGGCATTAACAACTGGTGGTGGAAGAAATTTCCTTCCACTCACCGCCGTCTGGCGCGAGTTTTCAACTCATGGTTGAACGAGGGGCAGCAGATTCCGGACTGTTTCGTCGAGGGACGTACTGTGCTTATCCCCAAAAAGGGGGTTCTTTCCGACCCGAGGAATTATAGGCCGATCACTTGCCTTAACTCCTGCTACAAGATATTTACACGTATCTTGTATGCTAGGACGCTGAGGTCTGTTGATCCGGTCTTCCAGCAGATACACGAACAGCGTTGTGCCAAGAAGGGCATGGCAGGTTGCAAGGACAGCCTGCTGATAGACCGCTGTATTACACAGGATTCTGTGCAATACAAGCGGAATCTATCGATGGCCTGGATTGATTACCGCAAGGCATTTGATACAACATCACATGAGCTATTGTTGTACTTGCTCGAATGTCTTGCGGTACCAGCACCAATAGTGAGATGCATAGAACAGCTGCTGCCGCTCTGGAAGACCCGCTTCACCATAAAATCAGGTGCACAGAGGGTCACGACAGAGCAGGTGGCATTTAGGAGAGGAGTGTTCCAGGGTGACTCCCTGAGTCCTCTCCTCTTCTGCATCTCACTGCTGCCGTTGTCTGTTGGGCTCCGCCAAACCCGCGGCTATCAATGTGGGCCACCCAGCGACCGGAGGCATAAGGTCACCCATCTATTTTATATGGATGACCTTAAACTTTATGCCTCCGGAGAGCGTGAACTACAAAACGCTCTTAGGGTGGTCGAAGAATATACGCGGGCAATTGGTATGGAGTTCGGGTTGGACAAATGTCCAGTCGTCCACCTCAAGAGAGGACGATGCGGGGAATTCCCTGAAGATGCGCAGCTCACAGACGGAAGCATCCTAAGACATCTGGATGCCGGAGAGACCTATACATATCTGGGTGTGCAACAAAGGCACATCCAAGATGTAACACAAATAAAAGGATTCTCTCCGCGGCAAGTACAGACACCGCCTCCGAAAGATTTGGTCTTCCGAACTTTCGGGGAAGAACAAGGTGTCTGCAACTAATATGCTTGCCATTCCGATTCTGCTCTACTCCTTCGGAGTAATAAAGTGGAGGGTAGATGATCTGCGCCAATTAGACAGAGATACCCGCAAGATGATGAATATTCACAGAAGTATTCATCCTAGATCGTCCGTTCCTCGTGTGTACCTCCCACGTCAACGGGGGGGCCGAGGACTCTTGAGCCTGGAGTGTACGCATGGCAGAGTAGTACTGAGTATGGCATGTAACATCCTCAGGAGCTCAGATCCCCTCTTGCAATTTGTGAAACATCACGAAACTGTAGGAGTGGGAGCAGGATTGTTCAAGGCAGCAAAAAGAGCCGCAGATGAACTCGGTCTCACATTTGACATCGGGCGAGGAGGCCGGCGAGGTGCTGATGCTGAGTCAGTCACCGAACTTCAGCCAAATCGTCTGAAAGCCCGAATCAGAGCTGCCGAACAGGAAAATCTGTTTCGGCAGCATGTCGATAAACCCCAGCATGGTGTCTTCTACAAGAACATAGAAACACTGGGTTTATCGACCAGGCTGACCTTCGCCTTTCTAAGGTCAGCCGGGCTTAAGTCAGAGACCGAGGGATTCATTATGGCCTGCCAGGATGGTGTTATCAACACCTTGGTCTACCGCAGCCGCGTGTGGCGTGTAGAGGTCCCTGATATCAACTGCAGGACCTGCCATCAGGCGCCGGAATCGCTCATGCACTTACTTTCTGCATGCCCCATATATGCGATTTCGGCCTACATCCACCGACATAACGCGGCTTTACGAGTGCTATACTACCATCTAAGGCACTCGTACGGGGTAGACCAGACACCAGTGCTGCCTTACGTCCCCGGAGATATTGATTCCGTTGTCGAGAACGAGAAATGTCGGATTTACTGGAACTACTCGTTCCCGACTGTCAGGCTAATCCAAGCCAACAAGCCTGACATAGTCCTCCTCGACCATCAACTCAAGGTGATGTATGTCATCGAGTTCTCGGCACCTGCAGAGAAAAACATCACCTTGAAGGAGGAGGAGAAACGGACCAAATATCGCGATCTCCGGTACGAGCTCCAAGTGCTGTATCCAGGCTACTCAGTAAAAATGGTCGTCCTTATAATCGGTGTACTCGGAGGGATAAAGCCTACGCTGCTCTCGGAACTGAAGATCATACCGGCCTGCCAAAAATCAGCCGAGTGGCTGGCAGGCCAAATGCAGAAGGCGGTCATTCTTGGTTCTCTCCGTCTGCTTAGGGCACACGATTCCGGAACCTACAGTCACTAACCCTGCGGGATGTGGGGAGTGGCTGAGGTTAATGTACTGGCGCGACTCCCGTGAGGCGTCGGAGGCCACGGGAGGACTGTCCAGCGTCGAGCAACCAAAAAAAAAAAAAAATGTTTATTCAAATAGCGGTTAATACAAAGTAATAAATGATGACATAAATTGGAATTTAAATAAACACCATACACCACTGTAAATATCTGAATAGATATTTGTTCATGGGAATACAAATAAATAAAATATATAAATATAAAAATTAAATAAGAGTATAAAATAAATATAATGTAAGTAAATATTAACCTAATGGTGTATATACATATCCATATCATATAGGCATATATACATATCCGCCTATATATATATATATATATATATATATATATATATATATATATATATATATATATATATATATATATATATATATATATATATATATATATGACATATAATATACACACACATATATAAATACACATAATACATATACATATGAATATTTATAAATATTTGGTGATATTTTTACAAATTGAGCCTAATAAGACATAGGCAAACATTAGTGTATTATATTCGAATGATTAGTTATATTTATCTTTTTTTAACTGTTTTTTTTTTTAGTATTACTAAATGTTTTTTAAATCAATTTGTTTCTAAATATCAATTCAGAAGTTTCTCTTATATAGTTTTTGCAACGAGGACGAAGAAACGGGCCCAAAGGACTAGACTCCCTGAGGACAGGCACGCGTATAACACGCTGAACAGGACAGCCAAAGCTGCCCTCCAGCAACACGCCAAGAAGGGTGGCAGCGTCAGCTGGAATCGCTGGACCCACAGGATAGGAGCATCTGGAACCCCCAGCGTGCTCTGCGAAACAGGCCGAAACCGATGCCCCCAATCCATGGAGAGAATGGAATTGTCTACACTCGCCAGGAAAAAGCCGAGGCATTCGCCGACAGCTTGAAACTGCAGTGTAGGGAAAACTAACTCGATGATGAGGACGAGGACTGGGTTGAGGACATGGAGCGCTGAGTGCGCCGGATGCATCGCCTGCCAGACGAGGATCACATCCACCCGACCACTCCAGAGGAAGTCAAGGAGATTCTAAGGAGCTTGAAGCCGAGGAAAGCTCCCGGATGTGACAGGATCGGAAACATCGCCTTCAAGAAGCTACCCAGGAAAGGGGTGGCAGCCCTGTTGAACATCATCAACGGGATCTTGAGATTCAGACGCTTTCCGGACAGGTGGAAGAAAGCCCATGTCATCGTCATCCCGAAGCCAGGTAAGGAACTAATCTTTCCCTCCTCTTGCGGGCCCATCAGTCTACTCTCCGCTGTGAGCAAGGCAGCCGAACGAGTCATCTTGAGAAGACTGGAAGAAGAAACCGAAGAGCTCCAAATCATCCTGGATGAACAGTTCGCGTACAGGACAGGATATAGCACGGAACTCCAAGTGCTCAGGATTACTGAAGAAGTCACCAAAGGTTTCAACCAGAATCAGGTCACGGCAGCACTTCTCCTGGACGTTGTGAAGGCTTCCGGCAGGGTCTGGCACGATGGTCTACTAGCTAAAATGATGAGTATGGGTTATCCCATTGCACTCGTCAAACTAGTTAGAGCATACTTGCACGGCAGACAGATGCGAGTGAAGATCAGGGATAGCGTGTCCACATACCGACCGATGGAAACTGGAGTCCCACAAGACTCTATGCTATCACCCCATCTGTTCGCTATCTTCACCTCGGATCTCCCAAGGACTGAACACACCGCCAAGCCACTCTACGCGGAGGACACGGCCCTCACTGCCAGATCCTGGAGAGCAAGAATAGCCACCGGAAGACTACAAGAGGCAGCCTCCCTCCTGAAGGAATGGTGCATCAAGTGGAAAGTCGCAGTCAACGCGGAGAAAAGCCAGATCTTTCCTCTTCAGGAAAGAACGCAAGGAAATCCCCACAGGACTACGTTTCCATGTTCGACGAGGACATCCAATGGCACGATTCCATCAAGTACCTTGGCGTAATCATTAATCATGGACAAAGGCCTGACATGAAGACAGAACACCGAAGCCATCGTGGTAAAAGCCAAGCGGACGAGAGCTCTCATCTACCCAATGGTAGGAAACCAGAGCAGACTCAGCCTGAGGAACAAGCTTCTGCTAGTCAAAGCCCTCATCAGGCCACAGCTGAACTACGCCTCCGTAGCATGGAGATACTAAGCGAAGACCTACCGGAAGAAGATCCAAAGCATAGAGAACGTAGCCATCAGGATAGCGGTGGCCACAACATGGTTCGTAAGAAACGCTGACATCTTCAGGGACCTGGAGTACACACCAGTTACCAAAATCATCCGAGATAGAGCGAAGAAGCTGTACACCTTAGCCGAGGAGCATAGGAACCCGTTGATCAGAGAGGCCACCAACTATGATCCGGCCGACGGCGACGCGACGCTCCGAGGCACAAAAGGCCGAAGGTACTGGACAATGGGTGAGTATTACTAATCTTGTCCTTTCAGATGGACCAAACCACAGAAGAGACATGATGAAACCAACCACCTTCCCACAAACCTTGCGGGCGCCAGACAGTAAACCGTCTAGTGCCCGTTGTCCTCCTGGCTCCGTGAAGGACGAAAGTGCTAATTAAGCACTTAGGCCATCACCTCCTGAGCTACACAGTTCATCCTAAACCTGTCCATGATCCAGATGGCAATGTGTCAATTGACACTTTGTGTATTGGCAGTCAATCCCAATCAAAAATATCCAAACAGTCCCAGACAGACCGATGACTACTCCCGTGGGTGACAAGCTGGCGAAGAAAGAAGACGAAGACAGAAGAGCGCCAGAAGAGGCCCTAGCCAGCAGGGTTCATCAGCCAGGACCCAGGGAGGTTGGCCGAAATCTTCGCCACCGCTCACATTTGTGAGTGGGGCCGTTCGCAAAGTAAGCTAACCCGCCCTGCACGAGGCCGGTCCAATTCTACAGCGATGACTAGGGTAAAAAGGCAATAGTCCTGCCTGGCCCTAGCATCCGAGACCGACATCAAGTTAATAGGATATTAACGCGCGCATTTTAAAATTATTTAATGATTTTATTGATTTTACATTTTCTGACAACCCGGGATAAATTTTGGGAGTTAAATATTGGTAGTTTCTTTAACCTGCTCTTGTCTTCATAAAATCTACTTTAAATTGCTCTGGCATTTATAAAAATGTCATATTTTTATTAATTTGTGTTTATTTTTGTATTGGTTTACACAGATTGTATAACAAAAAAGTTCTCTTGAATCGAAGAGTTTTGTTCTGCTGTATAATTCGTTTGTCGGGAAGGTAGGAATTAGATTGAATATAACTTTTATTAATCTTTTTTGGATGATTTCCAAGTAATTTAAAACTGATTTGTGTACTCCACCTCAACGAAGTATCCCATAATTTATGTAAGACTCAACCGGAGCATAATAGATAGTTCGGAGGTTATTGTCGGTAAAATATCTTTCAGGTGTTTGAATAATGGAATTAAATATCTTAACTTTTTCACTAAAAAATCAATATGTAAATCCCATTTGAAATGACTATCTACATATGTATATATACCCTAGGATTTTTAAATTTTTGTGCTTTATGTATTATTAATGTGTTCTCTATTAGTAATGGTCAATGAATCAAAATCAGGTAAGTAATTTTTGTACGAGCCAAAAGGTAAGAAGAAAGTTTTTTCAAAATTTAACATAAGTATCTTATTATCAAACTTTTTTTTAAGGTTAAAAATCATTCTCTAATATTTGTTTGAGATTCTGCCAGGTTTGGTCTGCATAGAAGAACACTGTGTCGTTAGCAAAAGGAATAATCTCCGGAAGATTCAATTAGAAAAAATCATTTATAAATAATAATATATATATATAAAAAATATATATATATATATAAATATTATATATATATATATATATATATATATATATATATATATATATATATATATATATATATATATATATATATATATATATATATATATATAATGGAACCCTCCAAATTATTCTACAATTTTTGAGATAGAAATTTGAAATTTGTAGGGGATGAATCAAGACAAAAATTGTAATTTTTTGATCCACCCGCGTTAAAAAGTCACTTCCGGTTTAACCGGAAGTGACTCCAACTTTCTTATTTTAAATAGCACCTGTATATTTAGGTGATTTTTTTTCTGATGAATATTTAATCCCTTATAAAGCTTTTTTCAGATTTAAAATCGGTTCATAAATAACCCAGACACTTACATTTGTTTGTTTTTTTTAAGAAGGCCATGAATCTAATAAACGAAATACATTATAAATAAAATAATTGTCAACACTCGTTGTAAGGGTGTCTACCATCATTACTATTATGTAATTGCAATTATAAATTCTCATATTGTTTATTTCTTTATTTACGTTTGTTTATTTTTTTTTCGATATTTTATTTTTTACATTTCGTACTACCATAACTTGCTTATTTTGAATAGCATCCTGTGTGTTTTATGTGGTGTTTTTATAAGTTCAGTTTTTATAAGTTTCTGTACTGTACACAGGATGCTATTCAAAATAAGCACTGAACTCGAACTGAAATATTTCAGTTCGAGTTACAGAAGCCGCAGTGCAGTTATCTGTTAGACGCCTGAAGATGGCAGATGAGATTCGGAAACGTCGTTCGACAACGCCCTCGACCTACACCCGACCCGGAACGAATTTAACATTCACCACCCGCTTTATATATATATATATATATATATATATATATATATATATATATATATATATATATATATATATATATATATATATATATATATATATATATATATATATAAGCATTTGTAAATCCATACTTTGTATCTTTTTTCTCTGATATTCCTTGAGTTCAATGCATTTTATTGAGATACATATCGTTTATATTCAGTTTTTGTTAAAGGTACATATTAATTTGTTGGTGGAAATTCTAATTGTCATTATATTTTCAACGAAATCACATATTTTGTCACCAGGAAGAACACCAATAACAGAGTTTTATATGAGCTCGGTTTTAGATTAACTTATTTAGTATTTCATTTGCTCTGTTATTCATTACGGCTGAGTAACGACTCCAGAAAAATGGCAAGAATTTTGCTCTCTAATGGCACACGTTGAACCTAATGAATGTATTATGTTTTGTGGAGAATTTTATGAGGTAATGCATTACATAATTAATTTCCCCCGAGTTGTTAACACAATGAATTACGGTTAAAGTGAAAAAGAAAATACGAATAGTAGTATTAAAGGCATTGGACGTAGAGCCATTAGATTGACGATTATTTCTATCTATTATATCATACAATCTACTTATTTAAATTGTTGGTTGTAAATCTTGTATGAATTTTCTCTTTTATTCTCTAAAATTTAGAGGAACAGACGACTGTTTATCTATGCTGTTACTAATATTCTTTTTTGTCTACATTACAGTCGAATTTTAACACCACAGTGTAATCTAATGCCGTTGACAATATTTTCAGAACTCTGGACAGAGGTGACCACGTCTTGGTTTTAATTGATTCCTCCAAGACCTTTGATACTCTTACTCATGCTCTTCGTTTTGCGCAAGTTAATTATTATGCACTAGATAATCTTTCCGATAATTTTTGTACGTGTTACCTTGATACTTGGCGTTACCGCCAGATAAGAGTTTTAGATAACAGATAGTCCCAATTTGGGCTTATCACTTCTGGTGTCCCACAAAGTTCTGTACTGGGCCCCTTACATTTTTTATATACACATCAGATATTACATTCATCAGCATCATAGCACATGACGATGACACTCAACTGTCACTCAACTTCACTCAATAACGATATTAAAGCAGCTTGCATTTACATTAATTCAGATCTTAAATCATGTTTAGAGTATTTCACAGAAACTGATTTAAAAATTAAATATAATAAATGTAAAAGTTATCTGCTTCTGCCTTAAAAATATACAGAATTACATTTAAAAATTAATGGCGAATAGATAAATGTAGCGAATGTTGCTAAAAATCTCGGCCTTTTTATCGTCTCGTTACTACGCTAAACATAGGATCTGCCTGACACAATTCCATTAAATGCTTTGAACACGTTGCTTTTCACTCAAAATAACCATCAATAACCTCTTGGACACCTTGTAATTTTATGGTCGACATTTGGTAATTGTAATGGTGGGGGAGGCTGATGCCTGGCAAGTAGGCCACAGACTATAAAACTAGCAATTATTATATCAACTGTATCCGACATAATTAATTTTGCAGACGGATCATCGACGAATGCGAATATGTTCGTTCAATGAAAATGTGCAGAGAACAAACGAAAAAACGAATACCTACAAAGTAGTTCGTTCGCTTCTGTTCGCTCTAACTTAAATGCACCTTTACACATGAGTAAGCTTGGCCTGAACAAAATTATGAAAGCGGATGTTAGATTTTATTCGTATAAAATTCAATTAAGTCACACTCTCAAAGTAGAAGACTATCCAATAAGGCTGACATTTGCTAAAGAACTGGTGACTATCATTATTATTTAAAGATTTTGATATTTCTTTTAGCGATGAAGCTGATTTTCATTTAAATGGGTCGGTAAATAAACAAAATTGCCATTATTGGTGCGAGGTAAATCCATAAAAGAAGTATCAGAAATCCAGTCCATAGTACAAAAGTTACATTATATGCCGCAATGTCAACTACGGCATTATTGACCCTATTTTTTGGAGACGCTCGGTAAGGAACAATCACCGTAACTTCTATCAAATAACAAAAGGTGGTACCAATAAGTTGGGACAACAGCACACATTGTCAATACCCCCATGTATAATTTCTTATGGGATTATTTGAAATACAAAGTTTACTAAAAAAGCTTCTACTACACACTTAAAAAAAATATTTGAAGTAACAAAAAATTATTAACACCAAAGAAAAAATTTCTTTGTATATGCGCAACAAAATTTTTATTTGTATGAAGAGAATTTAAGTCTTGATACATTCTATTTGATTTAAATAAATTTTAATTACATTAACAAAATACAAGTTTTAAATTTATTAAATTGTTATTTGAACCAATAGAATATTCTTCGATCAAAAATGAATTTATTTAGTATAAAATCTACATTTTTTAACACAATCATCATTTCGTTTGAAATTAATAAAATATTTCTTCACCCTCCGACAGCATTTTTTTAATTCGATGTATTTATAACAACGTCAACAAACATTTTTATGTGCTGGGAGCAAATAATCTATTTCATTCCAATATAGAAGGGATTTGTTTGGGGATTGGGGTTTTAAATAAAATAAATATTATTGTAAAATTTTATTTTACTACCACTAAACAAGTACAGTGGCATTAGGTATATAGGCGTATTATAACACTAGATAAAAATATATAAATAAAAAAGTCAACATAATTTTGATAAATTAACTTAAAATCCCCATTGGAAATAACAGGTGTTAACATAACTTTGATATTAACATACAATTTTTTCGTCGAAATAACATAGGTATATGTTATACAGGGTGATTCATAAGAAATGGATAATATCTTACCTGCCGATTCTATAGCGGAAAATATTAATTTCACTGCAAAAAATTAATAAAAAAATTGTGGATGCGCAGGATTTTTTTAAAATGTAAATATCTCGATAAGGGTGCATTTTATGAAGATAAAACAAGTATCCTTTTTTTTGTTTAGAAATAATGGTTAAATAAGAAATTTGCAATGAGATTATAAATGAATAAATTATAAAAAAGTTATGATGAATTCTGTTAAACCAAGATAGCTTACGTAGCGCCCTCTATGCGATACACTAAAAATGATGCCTTATTCGATTTTCTCACGTCAAAAAACCTAATTGTACCGACTTTTATGTATATGTGTGAAAAAATAACTGAAATATAACAACATTACTAAATTATTTTTATAACATTAACACCCTGTATCTCAGTAAGTATTAACATTTGACCACCAGTTATTAAGCAAGAAATTTATATTTTCTGCTATAGAATCAGCAGATAAAATATTACCCATTTCTTATGATTCACCCTGTATACATTAACAAACTATGTATATTAAAACTTAAATTTAAAGTTGATACCAATTCTGCTAACCAGCTATAAACCTACTACCTATATATCTTATGCAAAAATAATAAGTAAAATAGGTAAATAGATGGTACACGACTGATTTAAAATGGAAAATGATGAATTAAGAACTAAACAATACGTATACTTACTCTACATTTCACAAAATAGAAGCTATACATGTCAAGCTAAATGTGTAAGTAAAGTTAATCTACACTCTACATTGAGGCGGGGCTTCACCAAACTGGGCTAGGTGCCACCGTCTTAGGCCGCCGGGTTTTGAAAGAAAATTTTTAAAGAAATATATGGAACAAAACCAAATGTCATGGCGGTGGTAAGTCTGCAGTTGCCGCCGGCCTGGCCCAGTTTAGTGAAGCCTAGCTTTACACAGAAAAATGTTTTAACTTAATCATAAATTATGCTATAACAGGTAGATGACGTGGGTTGTATTTGCGCACCTATTTACCAATAAATGTTAGAAGAAACTGCTCCAATCCGCGATTTTGTAAGAACGCTTCAATTACAAGAAACAACAAGACACTTCACCATAGATAAAGGCACTTCACGCAAGGAGGACACGGCTCACGTCTCTTCACCGCGCTGGTTGCTTAATTAATGGCGCACGGTAGAAAAGAGAAAGTGTTGTAGACGGGAATCGTGCGGGTAATCAAAACAAGGTTTTGTTAGATTTAAAATATTTCTTTTGAATCAACGAAATAGTTTTATTGCATTAAATAAATTTATTGTTATCAACTAACAGAAGAAATAATTTAAAGGCAAAAAATAAATTTAGAACAAAATATTTCTTTCTTGCGGTAAGATTTTTTTTTAATATAAAGATTTTAATTTCACGACAACTAAAAACGTGTCACATGAAGAAAACATGTAATTAAATGAAATATATAAAAATGTTTCAATTCAAAATAAATTGTTACTTAAACTTAAAAAGAAATTTGTCGAACTAAAACGCGTTTAATTAATTCAAAGAAATCTTTTAAATGTTCGTTATGCGTAGACAAAACTGTTTCAGTCAAACTGAATAAATGTATTTGGGTTGAAGGAAATTATATTTCGAAGAAACAAATTTACGCAAGAGAAATAATTTTCTTGTATGAAACAAACATTTTTAAGTGTGTAACATCATTGAGATGAAAGTGGCAACTCAAGAGGAAATATCCAACATAGGGTACGACTCTTGTTCGCGGGTTATCAAAATTTTCAAATTCAGATTAATGGAAGTTGAAGAAGATATTTATATAATGTTATATCGATGTCGTCTTAATTTGTCTTTAGTATAGCTGCAAAGTTATGAAAGTAGGCTGAAAGATGGTATTTTAATTCGAATTACTATAGGAGCTCCAGCGATTTTCCAAAAAGCATTTCCAGTTTTATTGAATTTATTCCACACTTTACAGCTCTGTATAATAAAACAAATCAATTTCTTTCCTCGAGTAAACACTTTTTAAATGTAAATTTTGTACGCAAAACTGGTAAACTAGTGCGCAATATTTGAATTTCGCGCCTATTTGGCTGTCATGATGTCACAGGATTATGACATGCCAGGTCGATCGGAAACAGATGAGAGTTAGTAAACATGGAGCATTACACGATAGAACAACGAGTCTTGATTATTAAGCATTATTATCGAAATGGTGAAAGTTTGATTGCCACGATTAGTAAAGTGCGTCAAATTTTCGGTCGAAATAATGTTCTTTATTCATCTATTGTGAACAGAATAATCAATAAATTCGAAAGTACTGGTTCGGTTAGTGATGTGAAAAACACGACACGAGCTCGTAGAGTTTGTTCAGAACAAAACATCAAGTCAGTTCGCGAGAGCGTGGCCAAGAGTCCATGGACGTCGATTCGTCATCGTGCACAAGAATTGGAAGTTACAACAACCTCTCTTCAGCGTATTCTCACTAAAGATTTGCATCTCCATGCCTACAAAGTTCAATTGACTCAGCAGCTTCTGCCAACTGACCATGCACAGTGAAGAGAGTTCACCAATTGGATCCTTGAACAAAAGAAGTGAATGCCGATTTTGCAGACAAAATCATTTTCAGTGATGAAGCCCATTTTCACCTCGATGGCTTCGTTAATAGGCAAAACTGCTGCATTTGGGGCTCAAGAAATCCACGAATGATTCATGAGAAAGCAATGCATCCAAAACGTATCACTATTTGGTGTGCATTGTGGTCTGGAGGAATCACTGGGCGATATTTCTTCGAAGACGAGGCAAGTAATGCAGTAACGGTGAAAGGCGAACGTTGTCGTGCTATGATAACCCAGTTTTTTGTGCCTCAATTGGAAGATATTGCTCTCGACGACATATGGTTTCAACAGGATGGTGCCATTTGCCATACCGCGCGTGAAATATTGACGGTCTTGCACAAGTCTTTTCCTGGTCGTGTCATCTCTCGGTTTGATACCAGAATTGGCCGCCACGCTCTTGCGATTTAACATCTTTGGACTTTTGGGTATGGGGTTATCTGAAGTCACAGGTTTATGCCAACATGCCCGCGACCAACGAAGCATTGAAGGCCGAAATTATACGAAACATCGCCACATGTATACCACACCGTTATTAAAAAATTCGCCAAAAGAATACGCATGTGCCAGCAAAGCCTTGGCGGCCATTTACCAGATGTGTTGTTCCATACATAACTCCCAAATGTCTACGTTATAACTCAATAAATATTTCAATACTTTGCTACGGAAAACCATGTTTTATTGAACCTTGAAATAATGCGCTCTTATTTAAAGACACAACATGTATACAGAAAATCGATTTAAAAAATACCCGAATGCTTTTGTTGTGTATCGTGTTACAATACCTCGTAATCATTTTAAAAGCCCTATTCCATTCTAAAAGCCCTCTATATTCATTTCAATATACGATTCAAAACAATTTTAACATCAAGGAAAATAAATTTTACTCTTAAACCGTTTTAATTGCATTGCTTTCCTCTCCGAAAAAGATTGTTTTTACGTTTTCGGCAAAGGTCGAATCTCATCTCGCTAATTGTTTTGTGAAAAGAAATAAAAAGTTAACTGAATTAAAACAAATTAGTATAAACCAGAATAAATCAAGCTCTAAATAAATGATGTAAATACCTTCTTTGGTGGTGTAAACATTTTTATTCGCAACGCTCTTATTCAATTATAAAGTTGACGATCCCTTATTGCATACCTCCGCCCAGTCAGTATTTTACTTATATGTCCCTTTCGCATCATTTTGGTTCATTACTGCTTTCGTGAAAAAAGCGTCTAATCGACTCTACCTAATTATTCTAGATTAATATTGAAATTTTCTATATTAGAAACTCCATCTCAATTATTCTTGCTTACCAAATTGCTCAGTGGCATTATTAGCTTGAGTGCACAATGACAAACATGATTAGTCATCTATCTATCGTAGCTACAGGTTCGAATTCCGCCACCGGACGGGCGATATCGTTGGGATTGGTTATATGTCCACGTTTTTCTTCACTTTTTATACAACTGGTCCTAAATGTCACATCAAAACTACCAACCCTTTCCAAAATTAGATCATTCTAACATGAAATAGTTAACAATTTTAAACAACTATTATAATAGAGGGACCGGCCCAGATTTCCAACATACACACATTTTACAGTTCCGTTTGTTCTGTAGTATACTGGCGTAAAACAATGGTGACAAAGAGAATTGCTTTTCCCCCGAGAAGTATTACAAAATAAGGCATCTAATAACCCTAAAACTTACGGCTTCCGAAAGCAAATTTTCTCATTGTGAAGCCCTTAATTTTAACTGTAAAAAGTGAAATACAGTACGCAGTAGAATATATTGCGAAGCTCGATAAGAAGAGAAGTAAGTAAAATTGGAATCTTTGGAAAGAATTATTAACAGTCCAATTAATTATCTTGAAGCGCTGAAACTATTGTATGACTTTCCAGACTTTTCTGTTATTACATTCTTTAAATTATTATCAACAGTTACAGTAATAAACCTCAGGAACCGCTCTGGCGTTTACGCCGCCCCGGACAAAAAACAAATTGCCGATGCCGCCCCTTTTAAAGTTATTTTTTCTTAATAAAAGATGGTTTTAATTTGCAATAAAAACGTATATTTAAAAACAAACAAGTATTAAAACAATATTTGGTACAGAACAGCATAAATTAAAATAAAATAGAGTTACAGTAGATACCTAGTTGTAAATATTTACTTAGTTTTAAACATACAGGGTGCAATTTTACTGCTATTACGATTTAGATTTTTTCTCACTTATACCTAAAACCTAAATATAAAACAAAAGATAGATACATAGAATCACAGTAATACATTGTTTGAGTTATAATCAGAAGAATTTTTTTCCCACTTTTAATTCTGCAATTTTTTTTATTACCTTTTTAAGATTATTTGATCAGCAATTTCATGTTCAATTGCTAAAATGGCCAAGCCGTTTAGTCAATTTTTGCGTAGTAGTTGGGCGTCAAGAGGTTTTGATTAATTTCAATTTGGAAAAAACTTCTTTCTCCACTTGCTACTGATATTGGAATAGTCAGTAGTATTCTTCAGGCAATACTAAGATTTGGAACAAAATTTAGCATTGTTATTATTTTAAGAACATCAATTGGACTTTTTTTGCCCAAAAGTGCACAAACTGCATAAATTTCCTTTGCTAATTCTAGACCGTTAATGTCAGCTGATTCACCATCAGACAAAATATTGTCCAAATCTTTGCAAACTTTTATCAGTGTCTCTTTAGACATGGTTTTCAAATCATATATATTAGTAACCATTTTCAATCTCTATATATGGTGATTCAGTTGTTCAAATCGACTATCTAGTGCGTTTAATGCTTGATCAATAGTGTAGAAGAAAAATTATATTTTGTATTTTTTTTTGGAATCTTCGATTAGTTCGTCCCTTGCCTCATATGAAAAGTTGGCCTTTTTTCTCCTTACGCGTTGTTGATTCAAAATTAGTTTCAATGTTAATTTCATCAGCCAATTAATTATCTTGCGTCAACAATAATTTCATTGAAAGACTTATCTGATCGAAGATTTTTAAAGAAATTTTTGCAGTTCTCTAGAAGATCAAGTGCTTTTTTTCAAATCAAAATCTTTTGTTTGCATAAGCTTGCTTATGGGATTAATACAGTTTAAAATTTTATACCATATGACTATTGAACATAAAAATTTAAATTGTTTATTGCAACTTAGCAAACCCGAAGCCTCGTCTCTTATTGAGATATCTATGTCTTGGTTTTCATAAATACTTAGCAAATCGTCGTATATTTCACCAAGTTGAAATCTTAATGGCGTTAAAGCTTCTATCCTGCTTTCCCATCGAGTGCCACTCAAAGGTTTTAATGTTAATTTTTGGACATATTTTAAAAATATTGCTCATTGAAAAGTAGAAGAAGAAAAAAATAAATATATATATTTTGGACCATATTTAAAAAATTGGCTGCTTCCAAGGATGCTTTTGCCATATCATTTACCACTAGATTGAGCGAGTGGCTTCTACACGGAACGTAGAATGCTCGTGGATTTAAATTCCTAATTCTAGATTGCACTCCTGCATTGTTGCCCCTCATGTTAGCCCCGTTGTCATATCCCTGCCCTCTTATATCTTGCACATCAAGTCTCATTTCATGAAGCTCTTCAATTTAATTTCATATAGTTATCTTCCTGTAGATCTTTCCACAGGTAAGAAACCTAAAAAGCTTTTGTAGATTTTTATTTCGACATTATTTGAATCAGAATCAGGCTTATGGAAACATATCTAATTATGAGGGTCATTTGCTCCATCTTACTAACGTCATGGAATAGTATTTCGCTTTTTTATTTCAGCAATAATATGCGATTTTACACTTTCGGGAAGCAAGTCTATTATCTCGTTTTGAATGTTTTCTCCAAGACAGTGAACTTTGGTTTCCTCTTTTTTAAGCACTCTACGCACGTGTTCCTCCATGACGGGGTCAAATTCAGATAACAATTCAACTATTTTTAAAAAGTTGCCATTATTATGCTCAAACAGCTTCTCGCTTGTACCGTGAAAACCTAAACAACTTTTACCGAGCATTTTAGTAATTGCTACAATCCTTAGAAACACCTCGTACCAGTGAATCGTTTCAGCGTTAATAACTCTCTGGGCAGCTGCATCTATAGTTGTACAATACTTTAACCTTTGACTGAGTTCTAGCCAGGATTTTTTGAGCCTGAATATATTTTTAGAAATTTCGTGATTCTTTAAAATTTCAACGATGTGCTTTCAGCTTTTAAAACCTTCTTTTGAAAGGGAACTTGACACACGGCCGTAAATTTTACAGCAAAAGCAATGTATACACTTTTTTGAAGTGGAGTGCAAATGGTATCCGACAGACATCATCCATGTTTTCAATATTTTCCAATTGTGGAGGAACAAATTAGGAAAGGAATTGATAACAATTCTACAGCTTAACGTGTTGGTTTTTGTAGAAGTGAATCCTAATGCTTCTACTAGAGAAACTGGCCAAGAGATGCAAATTAGTCATGAATCAGCAAGAAAGATTCCCAAAAAATATGGTTACCGCTCGTTTAATTATCAAATGCACCAGCATTCATACAAAGATGATGGCAACGGAAGATGAGCTTATTATTACTGGTTACTTCAAAACAATACCGCTAACCCGAATTTTGGTTCTTTGATGTTGTTTTCTGATGAGTCGCGATTCATCAACAATGGAATATTCAATAAACAAAACAATAGATATTGGACGCAGGTATATCAACATTTAATGAGGCAAGGTATTTTTCATAAAAGATATCCGCGAAGTTTTTGCAAGTATAACTTCTGCTATGTTGCGAAATGTTATGCGAAACACCATTGATCGAGCCAAAAAATGTCAAGAACAAGGGGAGATGCACTTTGAACATTTACTACCTTTTAATTAATCTTTCAATATGTTTATTATTGTTTAAATAAATCATTTCGGACAGCAGAATTTTTATTTGCAGCGTTGTTTTGTTGACAAAATGAATGTTCTAAATCTAGTTTTATTCAATTTCCACGACATACTACGAAGGCGTAGAAGGGCCACCTAATTATTTTTTTGAAATTCCGACTTTAATCACGGAATTCCGACTTTAATCTCGGAATTTCGACTTTAATCTTGGTCGGCGTACATAGGCGGAATTATAAAACTAAATAGGCCAAAACTTAACTAATTTTGTAAAACGGTTACAAGTATTTTAGGAAATTAACTCTTTCTTGAAATTCCTGGGTATTTCGGTCAGTGGTTAAAACGAAAAGTTTTTTTTTTTAATAATTTGTTATACAGGGAGTTTTTTGAAAAGTATGTCAATCACTTAACCATAGATTGGGGGTATCAAAAGAAGTTTTAACCAAATTTACCTCTAGCCGAAAATGCCCCCCATGGAGATACAGCCTTCTAAAGTTCAAAATAAAAAATCTTATTTTTACAAATATTGCACAAATGACTAGATATTTTTTTTAATTTCGGTACACTAAAACGTATGTTGAAGAGCAATAGTTCACATTAAAAACAAACATTTTGAAAACATGTTTGCTAAGGGGCTCATTCAGGGGTAAGCAACACTCATTAACCTCCCCTTTTTTTAGTGGTACACCCATGATTTTTTTGATACATGTATATTATAAGAAATTTAATTATACAACTTTTTTGTATATAACGTTTTTTTGATTTGAGTAACCATCCTTAAAATAAACTTGAAAAAGCTGAAACCATGTCATGCTAAATAATGAAATGGAGGCCATTTCGAGCGTCTATGTAAATAATATTTAAAAATAAACGAACAGCTCTTTTTGATAAATGAAAGATCAAAAAAAAACTTAAAATAAAATGAATTAAAATAAGACATTTTATTAAAACTTTATTTCAAAAGGTGCTCGAAAGGGCTCTCATTTCTTTATTTAGCATGACTTGGTGTCAGCATTTTCAGCTTTATCTTAAAAATGGTTATTCAATCAACAAAATCCAAGACACAAGAAAGCTATACAGGGTGATTGGTTATAAATGCCACCCCTGCTTAACTCCATTATTTTTGAATTCAGAAAAAAGTTTCAAATAAAAGTTATACAAGCTGATTTGGGGTTTTCAATCGTGCAACACAAATTTATAAAGGGTGTTTTTTTATTAGAACATCCTGTATATTGTTAGATTTTCAAAATCTACTATATATATATATATATATATATATATATATATATATATATATATATATATATATATATATATATATATATATATATATATATATATATATATATATTTGTATATTGATTCCAACCATTTCCAAATCATATTGCTATAAACGAGCTAACTTTGCATACCATAAGCAAAGTTAAAATGCCATAGAAAAATATCAGAAGGCCAAATTTATTTACAAACCTGTTCAGTGGTTTTTTGGTTTTTGAGTTAGGTGTCTCTTTTGCAGTCCTGCCTTAAGAGGAATCAGCAAAAATTACATATTTAAGCGTAATTGAATTTAATATATTAGCATATGAAAATGTTAACCATAACAATTTAAAAACTATTTAACTTCATAAATCTTGAACAATTTGAGAAGAAAAATACATTTAAAAATTATTCTTAACTACTTATATCTCACGTCGACGATTCAAATGTTCTATGTGACCACCATGTTCTTGGACACAATTAATAATGGGTTTTGTTAAGGTATTGTTTATATAAATTTTATTCTTCAAAAAATCCCATAGCAACGTATCTAGCAACTAATAATGTGCAGTATATTCTTCTACAATTGAAGGGAACTGAACATTGAAAAAAGTCGGAGTTCCGAATTCAAGCGATTCCGAGATTAAAGTCGGAATAAGTCGATTTCGAGATTAAAGTCGGAATTCCGAGATTAAAGTCGGAATTCCGAGATTAAAGTCGGAATTTCAAAAAAAAAAAAAGGTGGCCCTTCTACGCCTTCGTAGCATACTTACTTGGTAAGCGTATTTTCTCGATATTTTAATTATTATTCACCAAAGAACTTGTGTATTTGGATTAATATTTTTTCTGTCTGAAATTTTGTGTATCGTCATAATTCGTCCAGAAATGCAATAAAATGTTTCAAAATTTTTTTCACGAATACATAACTTCCTCACTTTGAGGGATGAGGAAGTAAAATAGCCCTAAAAAATCAAGTAGAGTCAAATTTTTTTTATAACTATGCAATCGTACTTAAAGTCATCTCCGAAATCCAAAAATATAAGAATATGCACTAAAAATTTCAAAGTTCGGGGTCATTTCCGGAATAACCGGAAGTAATGGAAAAGTGTCAAATAATGAAAAATTGGTGGTTTTTGGTATATGTATATTACCCCTGCCAAGTAACTTAACTTACATCTTGAAAACCTTAGAAACTATGGCTTGTCTAATGATTCCATTGACACCCGGTATGATCACTGGAACTGAATAAGAGGCGACATTTTTGACAGTTAGAACACAACAGGGAACAACAATATTACCCCGCTTTAACTATAGAAATAGTCGTAAAAGGTCATCATAAAAAAATCTAGCAAAGAAAATGTACAATTATTTCGGTAGATTGATTATAAATTTGCACATTTTATGCAAGCACTATTAATTAGCCAACACAGTAGTGCCGCAAAGCATTTTGGTCCGTAAGAAAGAACATTAAGCATCGTTAGTATTGTTTTGTTGCTTGGCCCTTCTAGCCTTACAATCACAGGACGAAATGCCATTAATTGCCATTTCTGCTATTCATGTCTTCCCGAAATTACTGCCATGAGTTGCTAAGTGGTTTGCCGAATCACACTGCTTTATGTCAATCTATAAACGGAGGGTATACCCTAGGTGAAATTTAATTATTATTTGTAGTATTACCGTCAATACTGACAATTATTTTAATATCAGATGAATGTCAATTTATTCAGTGGCGTTATAATTTGTGATTGTCATGAATTACTATATTAGGAAAGTTTTATAAGTAATGATTCCATTAGTCGCGGTTCATTGTTTTCTCTATTTACGTTGTTTTTGTACATATAATTGGTGATTAAGGAGACAGTTTTTGTTAGAAAAACGTTTGTTCATTCATAATTAAAAAAAAAACACAAAATTTTAGTGGAAAATTTGTGTAAAAAATCCAGTCACTAACCTTGAAATTTGTCAAGGTTATGGGCAATAGTGTTATAATAACCAGTAGTTTTTTAATAATCGGTACCAATAGTTTGAATTAAATAATATTGCATGGTTCATTATTGTATTGATTTTTTTTAAACCACATCAAATAATGCGTGACACATAATTTGCTTTTTGCTATTTAACAGGAAAATTAATGTGTGTCCAAAACTTTATAGTCGAAATTTACATAACTTTTTGGTTTCAGATGGTACAGAACTTTTTGGCTCAGTATACGATAAATCAGTTGAAAATGGGATCATTAAATTAACTGGACCTCTACATTTCTTTTTAGAAAATTAATTAATGTTGCAAAATTCTTCTAGATGAGGTATTAGTGCCAATTCCAGAGTTTAACAATTATAGCATTCAGTGTTAAGATTGCTATAGAGAGAAGGCTATTGGTTACCAGGAGTGATTGTACTTTTTTTTATTTATTTATTTAACAACGGCCTATTTCCGCTACCAATGCCAATCACCGATGTCACGAGATAAGCTACTCCCAACCTGGAAATTTTGCCGAACCTTTTCTCTAGAGTAGGGATTTTTTACTTGCCTAGCATCTAATAGACAAGGGACCAATTGCTTCACATACCTTTCGAAGGATGGTATATCACCTACACAACCCTCGCCTAAGATTGTATAGCTTCAGCGTATACGCTGATATACAAACCGATAAAAGACGAGATGGGTTCGCCGAGTTTCACTTGAGTTACCATCAAATTACTGACTGCGATTACTATGGTTTAACTTTTCGTATGGAGTATAGTTAAGACAGATCTACGCCCGCTCCCAGCCAATGACTGTACTTCATTATATGAGATCCTTGATAATGACGATATACTCTCTTGGGCAGAGGAAAATTACAACTTTCTTGTACGACCAATGTGTATTCAGTCACTTCCCTTGGGGTATTATTAATCTAATCTTATATGATTGATGATCAAGAGGCAACGTGGTTAGGCTCTCGCCAAAAAGTTCCGGGATCGATTCCCAGTTGCGGCAGTGGAATTAACAGTGAGAGAGTTTACTTTCACTATACACGATGGGAGTGTGTCCATTGTCTCTAAATCTCTTACCGCACATCGTTAGTTTTGGGATACAAGGGATATGTGGTGTTTATTATTATTATTTATTATTATTAAGGTTACGCTTGTAGTTCCTCGGCGAATTTTACATTCAAAAACCGAACTAATTCAAGATATTCTGTCCAGCCTCGTAGGATTTCATCTAAAAATTAAAATCAAATAACAATTATATATTCTCATGTTATACACATTTGACAGTCTCCACCAAATTGAAAAGCAATAAAACTATTTGTGTTAAATATTTTCATAACTGTATTGAGTACATATTACGCAGTGAGGGCATTTTTAAAAATAATAATTTTTCTCTTTGGAAAGAAAAATTTCGAATCATTAGCAATATTATACTTAAACTATTAATCGATTGTTATTCTTTTCTTTTAATTAAAATCACTAACAATTTACTTTAAAGAGTTTGTTAAAAGCTTATCACTTCTGTAGAAAAAATATTGTTTTCCTTTAATAGCCTTAATAGAAACTATAGCACATCCATCGTATAATTATCTAGAAACTGGCCAAAAGTTTAATAATTTCATTATAATAAATCGAGATTTATATTCAACGGTCCATTTCGGTCTTCTGGAAGATATTATTCCATTCAAGAGGACCGGATCCTTTGATAAATCGATTCCATGAAGATTATTCGCCCAATTACTCGCATCCTATATGTTTTGTTGAGAACCCATCCCTGAGTGTTGTTGACGATGGGCACGACTTTCATAATGTCGTTCTCAGTTTCACAAACAGAAAATGTCAAGCGACATATCAGTTTAAGAGAATAGTTAGGGGGAACTGAAGTTACCAAGGCTACATTTTAAATTCATTATATATCGTAGTAATTCGTTAAATGCACGAAACACGTAACTAAACACTTTTCAAAAAATACAGGGTGTCTTTGAAATACATGCATATAATCAAATCGGTAAATATTCACATTATCCTGATATTCGTAAAAATATTTACTTTCAAAATGTCTAAAACAATCAAGAAAAATAATGTTGAATACTACCGTATAATCATACTTATGTCTATGGTATTTGTGATCGTTTCCGTTTGAAGCCCTTGACTATTTCGCTAGCTAGTACGAAGGGTTGCCATACGATTTACGTTTCCCTTGTCTGTATTTACTAGACCGCGTAAGTGGTGCGTATCTAAGTAAAATCATGTTATTGTTGGAAAATTTGACAAACATGATGCTTTTCTTTATTAAAAACTTTGATTAATTAGTGAAAGTGCCAACTTTGTGTGTGGTGAAGTGAAGTGAAGATTTAAATTTATTTTTCATGATTTCTTGTAAACCTGGGAACACTGAAAATTCAGTAAATAGGTATTCTACATTCTTATCAATCCTAGCGCAGAGATTGGGGGAAGAAGTCCAAAGTTATTATAATTTTTTTGAATTTCAAGTGTGCGGTTTGTTTCACATTTTCATAAAGACTTGAAAATTTGAATATACGCATGTATTTCAAAAGCACCCTGTTTGGATATTCACGAGGGTATTCAGGGTGTTTCGCATGAAGCTTCCCATCTTAATCAATTAATAACTAAAAAAAGATTCTTTAATCTATATATAAATGATGGCGTGTGGACAGCCTTAGTGGCTATAATTTTATACATCGTGAACAAAATGAATGCTAATGCTGGTTAGTACTAACATACATACTTATCAAATGTTAATCAGTCAACGCTTTAGTCATCAAAAAATTATGTTGTGGCCTCGCAAACGTCGACATCGTCGGTGTCAATTTTGAATTAAAAAATCTTTTTTAAATTTGAGTAATTAGACTGGGGAGTTTTACGTAGAACACCCTGTATTAGAATAAATTCCGTTCTTGTTTATTTCAGCTTTGTTAACCTCATTCTTTACCAAAAAGCAACATGAACTTTTATTTTAACATTGTTACGATGGCTCTGAAGAGCCACAACAAATAAAAAAAAACTAGAAATTTCTGCTTTAAAACTAGAAATTTCTACTTTTGAAAGTAGAAATTTCTGTTATTAAAATAGAAATGTCTACTTTTAAAATTAGAAATTTCTAGTTTTAAAGTAGAAATTTACAGTTTTGCATTTTTGGTCTCTAGAGGTTTTTTTTTGCCAATACCGCCTATTCGACAAAGAAATTTTTCAGACAAAACTTCTGTGTTTTTAAAAAGTTTATGCAGGACATTTTTTACCTAGAAGCCACTGGTAAGCCACAGATTGAGTTAAAACTGTATTGGCAATAACTCGTTTTGGGCGCCGTGCCTCTTAAAATCAAAAATTTAAAACTAGAAATTTCTACTTTAAAACTAGAAATTTCTAGTTTCAAAAGTAGAAATTTCTAGTTTTAAAGTAGAAATTTCTACTTTAAAAAGTAGAAATTTCTAGTTTCAAAAGTAGATATTTCTAGTTTTAAAGTAGACATTTCTAGTTTTTTTTTATTTGCTGGGGCCCTTCAGAGTCACCGTACACTTTATATGGAGTAGTTAACAGTTAACATTTTTTTAACATGTTGCTGTCTACTGATGGATAATTTATCAAAATATATTTTACTAACAGATTAGGGTAAAATTTAGGTAAAGTAAAGTTAGGGGCAAATGAATTTACTTATCTAGTCAAACCTACTAAAGTTTTCAAACTACTTGTAATGAAATATCACAGTATAGGGGCAATCTCTTGTTTACCTTTTATACTAACATGACCTAGTGCTTACTGAACATCTAGGTTACACGCTGTTTGAATTAAGCATCAAACAGGCAACTATAAATTAGTTAACTGAGCATTGATTTAGACATGCATTTTCATTAAATCGTCTGCGTATTCTACTCATCATTAAAGAATAAAGGTACAAGCATAGGGGAACATTGAAGATGTATGCAGCGAGCTAAGCAGCAATGTCAGATTTATACAGAGTGTTTCAATAGTCACGACAAACTTTTTCTTAATATACTTCCTAAGTACTCTATGATACTTTAAAAGTATACCATTAAACAGGCTTTTTAAATAATTACCTAGTGATGGTTGAACATACCGCCTTTAAATTTGGCAGGGAAAATTGTTTTCGTAGTAGCTACGTTCGAAAAACGTTTCATCAAAAACTAACCAGTGGTTGGCAGGCAGGTTGGGGTGGTGGTAGAATCTTATATAAGAAAGTTATTTGCATCCGAACGCATTGTTGTTGATTTCGATGCACCATTTTTAACTAAATCTATTCTACGATTCGCGAGAAAAAATTTAAAAATCATCAGAATGTGAGTACCGTTAGCAGTAAATCTGGTCTATGAGTGATTTGAGTTGTCCTTGTCGCCGAAATTCACTTAGATTACCCACAAGTTACCCAAAAGTTATAATGAATTAAGTTTATCATAAATTTTATAAAGTTTCCAAGATTCTAAGCGTATGTTACTTTTAATTAAACATAAGGAATCCCCCGTAAACTTTCCAACACCTTGTTAAAACAATTCCTAATTGTGGTTTTTATAAACAGCGTTACAAGTTCTACTGTATTTCCGCTTAATTTAGTGCTATCACTTTGAGAATTCGTTTTGTAATTACTTTAACTGTTGAAGGCATTTTATCTAATGAAACACTTAATAATGATGGACGTCGTTTGAAATTAACGGCTAATTATAATTAAGGATTATTAAATAAGTTTATGAAATAGTAACGAATATGAATAAAATGGGAAAAGTATTACAATTCTATACACTTACAGACAAATATATATATATATATATATATATATATATATATATATATATATATATATATATATATATATATATATATATATATATATATATATGTATATATATATATATATATATATATATATATCCTATTAAATTTGTTTAGGATAATCAAGTATGATCTCTCCAACTAAATTTTTTTCGAAATAGCGGTGTTGCCACTTATACGTAAAACTGGCAACATCTTCGTTATTTTAAATGGAATATCCTGTATATTTTTACATTTTTTGGATCATCGTCTCTTTCTGAGTAACTCTTGTTAATTTTTCCCTATACCTATCTCAAGCCGTTTTCGAGATAGTAATTCTTTTCTGAATTTATTGCCAAAAATTTGACTTTCAGTAAATCGTGTATTCTCCTACCTACGCAGCAATTAAAAGATAATTTTTTAGTTACGACTAGGCAAGGCCTGGAGGCATCTCCTCCATTAATCAAATGTTTCGAATATCATACAGGGTGAGTTAGAGAACGCTTTCTATAAGTGACTTGAAAAATACACGAAAGTCAATTTTTTTAAATAGAATGCTCATATATATTATTACTGATTCGGAAAGGCGATACATTTACCTATTTAAAAAGGTAACATACTCTATACCTAATGCGCACCGTTTTCGATTTATGAGCACTTTTCTGTAACCTTACCAAGAATATTAATCATTTGGTATATCATAACGCGTGGGCCATGAAATTTTTGGTTTGTCATTTTGTAATGACAACAGATGTTATTTTTCTAAATAAATTTGACGTTAGTGATATTTGCACCTAATTTGAATAGCTATGTAGCACAAATATGGCAGAGAATAATTATACAAACACAGTTTTAATTGATTTATTTATTATCCATGGACAGTGCAATAAGATTATCAGCAGAACTTGTAGAAGATTTAATGAGAAATATCCGAATTTGCCGCAGATGAACAACAGAAAGTTTCTACGAAATCAGAGGAATTTTATAAATTTTGGTTCGCCATTAAGCAAGAAATTTACTAAAGCCTGTGACATCTGACGAGGTAAATGAAATCAATGTGTTAGCATATTTTCATGCAAATCCCCAGTATTCCATACGTTGTGCTGAACGGGATTTAAGATTGCCTAAGTTTTTCTAAGTGACTTATAGAAAGCGTTCTCTAACTCACCCTGTATGACATTCGAAACATTTGATTAATGGAGGAGATGCCCCCATGCAACTAAATAATTATCTTTTAATTGCTGTGTAGTTAGGAGAAAACACGATTTACTGAGTCAAATTTTTGGCAATAAATTCAGAAAAGAATTATTATCTCGAAAACGGCTTGAGATAGGTATAGGGAAAAATTAACAAAAGTTACTCAGAAAGAGACGACGATCCAAAAAATGAAAAAAACATACAAAGTATTCCATTTAAAATAACGAAGATGTTGCCAGTTTTACGTATCAGTGGCAACACCGCTATTTCGAAAATATTTTAGTTGGAGAGATCATACTCGATTATCTTGGTAACCAAAATTTCAAAGCAATCGGTTGATCCGTTCTCCATATATTTTTAATAATCCACCCACCGTTGCTCACCCTGTTTTATATATATATATATATATATATATATATATATATATATATATATATATATATATATATATATATATATATATATATATATATATATATATATATATATATATATATATATATATATATATATATATATATATATATATATATATATATATATATATATACAATATATATATATATATATATATATATGTATATGTATATACTCTTTTTCTCTTCCTGACCGTTGATATCAAATAATATTTCATAGCGTTTTTTGGGAATTTCGATGAGATATACACATACACGTATTTTTTTTTCTAACATTTCGGTTTACCAAACCATCAGAGAACTACAATTAATACAATATTATTATGGTTATTTTACATTATGTACTTATACTATTAATTAGGTGTTTGTTTTATATTTTATCACATATTAGTATTGTTTGTTTGCCTGTTTTTACGCAAAATAACTGAGTTTCGTCAATTGCCTTTATAAAGGTAAATTAAATAACTAAACAATCACATAGATGATTTCTAATATACTACATGATTGTTTATTCAATAGTCATATATTTTAAATTATTTTAGCTAAGGAGTTTCGTATCCACCACAATCTCTTAATGTAGTTTTATTAGTCGGTTTGTATAAAATTAGTAAAAACCTCAACCTTCTAAATTATCATTTAGGTTTTCTTACTAATTTTATCCAAACCGACTAATAAAACTACATTTTAAATTATGTAACTAAACAATTAAACAATCATATAGATGATTTGTTGTACACTATAAATCATCTATATTATTGTGTAATCATTTAATTTACCTTAATAAAACCAGTGTGTTAATTGGATATTGGTGTCGTCAATTTTTATGGCTTCTCTTATGTATTTCTTTTGGTACTTAGAGAATAGGTAAATCCTTAGATGACAACTCGCACACAGATGTAATTTATACCGACTTCTCCAAAGCATTCGACAGGCTTGACTGTAGAATGTGGTTACTTAATAAACTTTATAATATTGGACCTTCTGACCGATATCAATGCATTGCATTTAATAGTTTTGTCTCTTGAATATCTTGCTGCCTCTGGAGTGCCGCAAGGGTCTGTTTTTGGTCCGGTATTTTTTATTGTATTTGTTAATGATGTTGCAGATGATATAAAGTCGATATTTAATGTACGCTGATGACGTTTTTATATAGAATCGAAAGCATAGACGATTGGAATCACACACGTACAAAAAAATTAGTAATTTGTGTACTATTTACAAACTTCTACCAAACTCCTAAAATTGCTTGGAGTGGCTTGGAACCTTTGATGTGAAAATAACACTGACGTGGTTTTCCACGAAACACCAAAGCACTATATTCTGCATTCGACGCACGTTTCGCCAACCAAGTTGGCATCATCTGGAGATGACTAAAACTGAGTTTTAATCATCTGAGAGTTTTAATCATATAGTATTTTGGTGTTTCATGGAAAACTACGTCAGTGTTTCCCAAAATTGCTAATGTTTTACACATATAAATCATCTTCAATATCATACCATAATAATAATAATAATAATGTGCTAGATAGGTCTGACACGCTCCGGGAATTAGTGATTACCTTTGACAAATCACTCTCATTTGATTTCCATATTAACACTGTTGTGTCTATAGCTAGCAGACCATATGGATTTATGATTTGAAATTCGCGTGATTTCTAGAATATTGACACACTTAAGATGCTTTACTGGTGTCATGTCAGATCGAAGCTCGAATATGCCTCAGTTGTCTGGTGCACTATGTATGTATATATCAATAATTTAGGATCAGGTCAACGCAAAAGCAAGAATTTTTTGTATTTTAGAGCCGAGTGTAACTATCTACGGTAAGACATAATCGATAAATAGCCTTTTAATAGTTTAAGTCGTAGACGCAAACGTGAGTGTATATTTATTCAGTTTCTATACATATATAAGCCAATTAATAACAATATTGCTGCACAAGAATTAGTGTCTAACTTACACTTTTACATTCCCACAACAACTTCACATCATAGTAATATATTTTACCTTGTCCCTGTGTATTAAAATTTTTTCCCATTTATATAATTTACGAAAATCATAACTTTCTATTGATATTGTCATTTGATTGCAGCCTTGGTGATTTGAAAATTTATTATAGAAAGGGTTAATTTTCCACCCTTGTTTCCCTTCATTTTTAGTTATCTAGTAAATATGTACTTTGTTCGCATTATTATATGAATCTATTTTAAATTGAGAATTATACAGGGTGTCCCAACCAATAGTAGGCACCATGAATAACTTTGGAGATAATTTTTTTTTTTTTAATTTGTGAAACTCGTCGACCTTGGGGGACATATTTTAATGTAATACTTGTATACCTATCATCATCCCTCTACACATACACAGCCACCCCTTCAATAAATTCAAATGGCAAGGGGGACCGAGTGATACATCTTTTGAAAGGTCTTTCAATTCCCTATATAACTGTGTATTTTTTTAAAACTTTTATTGATTCGTTCTTAAGGAAAATAATTTTATTTTTGATGATTACACGTAATCGAAATCGTTTAAAAAATCTAAAATACACGGCACTGGGTATTAAAATTTATAAAAAAAAGTACATTTTTTAGTGCTCTCAAATCAACACGAGTTTTTTCGACAAAAAACACTTTCCTTCTCCGTTTAGTTTTAGAATAATAAAAGACTCATAAGTATTTGATAGTCCTTGAATATTAATTTGTTCACAACCAATTTTAAATCGAGATATATTTTACCAGAGTAAGTTCTCAAAATGGTTTATATCCTTCAGGAGAGAATAGAAATTATCAGCATTTATTTTAAAAACGATAATTGTGCTAGAGCTACGGAGCGCATATTCAATAGAAATCACCCACCAGTTAGAAGGGTTGGTTCTCAGTATGTTTTACAATTATTGACAAAATTTATGGAAACAGGTTCTGTAGGAAACAAAAAGCATGAACCTCAGCGACCGATTAGGAATGAAGCAGTCGAAGTGGCAGTTCTGGGTCATTTGCAGATGGATAATACTCAATCGATCAGGAAAGTAGCTGAGGCTTCTCGTGTATCACAAAGCAGTGTTCATCGAATTGTAAAAGCCCACAAATTTCATCCATATAAATTTAAATTGGTACACGAATTAAACGAAGATGATTCCGATCATTGGCTTGAATTATTATTATTATTATTATAATTCTGTGAGATTTTTAGTGAACAATTAAACGGTAATGCAAATCTACTGTACAATACGTGTTTTTTTTGATGAATCGACATTTGAGTTAAATGGGGAGGTAAACAGGCACAATTGTAGGTATTGGAGTGAAACCAATCCACATTTGTTCATGGAAACTCATACCCAAAGGCCTCAAAAGTTAAATGTTTGGGCTGGCATCTTAGGGGATTACATTGTCGGGCTGTTTTTTAATCCTGACAATTTAAATGGCGAAAGGTACCTCGATCTGTTAGAAAACAACATCGACCCAATGATTACCCAAACTTTCGAAGAAGACGATAATCTTTTAGAGGACGAACTGTCTTTTCAACAGGATGGGGCACCCCCACATTTTGCTATAGCAATCCGTCAATTTTTAGATAATCGGTTTTCTGTGCGATGGATTGGAAGAAGAGGTCCTGTGGAGTGGACCGCTAAGTCACCCGATTCAACTCCCTTGGATTTCTTTCTGTGGGGACATTTGCAACCGAAGGTATTTGCAACAAAACCCGCATCTCTGGAAGAATTACGTGAAAGAATTGTTCGAGAATGCCGTTTAGTGACAGATGTGTTCATAAATGTTCGTACAGAATTTCAAGACAGATTATACTACTGTATGGAAGTTGGTGGGAGTCATTGTGAACAATACATACGATAGTTTAAACAGCTTTTTTTTATTTCCCGAACGTAAAATAATCAAACAATTATTTCTCAGGAACGAATCGATAAAAGTTTAAAAAAAATACACAGTTATGTAGATCTTTCAAAAGATGTATCACTCGACCCTCTTTGCCATTTGAATTTTTTTGAGGGGTGGCCGTGAAGGATGATGATTGGTATACAAGTATTACATTAAAATATGTCCCCCTTGGAAACAAGGTCGACGTGTTTCACCAATTTTTCAAAAAATTTTTATCTACAAAGTTATTCAGGGTGCCTACTTTTGGTTCGGACACCCTGTATATTGTAAATATTATTTGTGTATATGTATGTGTTCTTAATTCTAAATGTAGCTACTTTGTACTTTAGATATAATTTCTTTGGTATTTACTATTTTTGTGTGTATTCTATAAACTCTTTCGGAACCTTCTCGACTTGGTGTTGGATCTAGTACCTATTGGGCAGTGTAAAAAATAAATAAATTTAGTTGTGATAAATTGTTACTATAAGGAAATACGAAACTGGTTCAAATACCAAAAAGTTGCATATTTTTAGAATTAATATCTGTATCTGGTTATAGCATGTCGTATTTCACGTTTGTGAAAAGATAAATAAAAACCGTTGTTGTGTAACCTCATACTTTACTATTCATTTTTTGCAAGAGTTTTTTATCAGAAGAAATCGACATATTGTCCATAACAAAATACTAATTTATAATAATTTAATACAGCAAGACATAAAACAAATACAATGAAGGAAAACATGTTTTGACAATGTTGACAACTGATTCTTTTAATTCTTTTTGATTTGAATTGAATGTGTCAAACATTTTCATCCCTGTTCAAAATAGTTTGCCACTAAATCTTGTAGGCTATGGCTATGATTATGGGCATGACAATAATTTGAGACGAGAAATCATATAATTCGTTTTTATTATTAAAATACATAATAGGTATATTTTCCCACAGTATTATTAAATATTTCTACAACAGATCTTGAAAAATAAAATGCATAAATAAATTAATTGAAGCAATAAATAAATATATATATTAGTAGTTGAAAATATATACAAACGTCTATAATAATTATTCTATCTGACATTAAAATTAAATAAAAGTAGAAATGTATCTGAAAGAGAAATATTTTACGTATAACTATTCCATTAAATACAATCAAAGCACTGAAATTTATTTAAAAAAAAACCTGTTCTATATTCCACCATAAAAATGTAATAGTTTATTCATTATATTCATTAAAGGGTATTAAATGTAAACGGCTACATTTGTTCTTTAATGCAAATATATTTCAGATACGTAGACAAAACAAATTAAGAAACTACGTGACAAAAATCTCCTTACCTGTTGGAGCCAGACAGGGCAAATGGCAGTTGAATATTTTTACCGAAACACAAGTAAAAATTACGGACGCTGCAAACAGTCTGGCTTCACTATTAACTAGTTTTTAATATTTTTTTGTTAAATGTCCAGTAATATGAGCCTAAATTACAAAACTTGAGGCAGTGGCATGTACTGTGAACACGATAAGTTGTTTTATTGATAGTTATACGAAGAGCAGCACCTAAACTTTTTTTAACCACAAATTCTCTTCGATAACGGTCTAAAGCGTGCAGTAACTTGTAAACATCTACCAACTGATGTTAAGTGTTAGCTGAGAACTGCTTTCAGGGTTGGGGTTGATTTCTATTTGGCTCACGGTCAGCGCCGCCCCCTCAATCGATAGCACGCCGCCGCCATGGGGAAGGAATATCAACGAGCTGTTTGAAAATTTTCTGGATATCTTATATGATTCGGTAATCGAAGTGTATTTATCCAATTTTTTAGCAAATCGGTGTGTGACGAAAATATAATAATTGTATACACGTACATGAGGAAATAATTGAATTTAAATTTTGCCCGGGGTGACAACGGTTACTAATGAATGGACGACATTGAATGAAACGGTTTTCGGACTTATGATTTGTTAAGCATTATACAACAATAACAGTATATTATTCATTGGGCTTGTACTGAAATGATATGATATTACTCGTGAGGTCATCCGAACGAATAACAGTCATTACACCTAGTAGAATACTATACTTCCTCTACGACTACTCATTACGAAGTTGTACTTTTACGCCTAAATAATTTTGACGAAAATAATAATTATTATTTCTCTTTAGTAACAAAATTAATAGACACAATAAGCCGCCGTGGACCTGGAAGGATAAAAAAAAACAAAATTAATAGCAATGTGGGAACAATTTTTAAAATGTATATAGAATTAATATTTTAATTTGTAGTTAATGATTTTAATGTATAAGTGCTTGTATTTTGTTGAACAGATGAATAATTTTATTTGTCTACGACTGTTAAATAATGTACTCATTATGTATGTGTTTCCTCAAGGATATCTATTATTCCCTGCAGTAAATAATGATTTCATTATTCACTGCAGTGAATAATGAGGGCAATTGTTTATAAAAAATCACGTTAGTGACTTTACTAAAAATTTAAAATGTCAAAATTGTAGCAACCAAAATACAGGTGTTGTCTCTCTAAGTTTTCTAGGAAGCATTTAAATGATACATGCCGATGAGGTACTTTAATGAACACTCAAAAACTACATTAGTAAGTTTTTTCAAAGCATCATCTATTAGCAACACGCGGCAATCTGCAACATTGTTTTTGAAACCATTTACCTACGTGCCTACAAACTGTATTGTTTTATTAGTAAACCATGACAATGTGTCAAAGCGTGATTTTGTTATTGATTTGAAACGTCAAAATTATTTTGTTAAATAAAGCTATAAAGCCTGAAATTTTGGTTTGTAAAATAAAGCTAAAAATTGACATTATAGTCGTGGACAAAGTATAGTATTTTACTCGCATATAATGGCTATTATTCACTCGGGCGATTTACGAAACTCGCCTGCGGCTCTTGTCGTAAACATCACCCTGGTGAATAATAGCCATCATTATAGGCTCGTTGAATAATATACTATTGCTTTAGCCAAAGTATATCAATTAATGGTGACAACAAATTACGACATTTGAATATTGAGCTGCAACATAGCATCCTCGATAATAAAAAACAAATGAATTGGCTACACACACACACACAAAACCCAGGAACTCTGTTTCGGACTTGAACCAGTCTTAGGTAACGCAATATATATATATATATATATATATATATATATATATATATATATATATATATATATATATATATATATATATATATATATATATATATATATATATATATATATATATATATATATATCATATATTGTTATGTTCCATAATTCTTTTTCTAAACGTTCCTTATGTTTAGCCAACATCCATTTTATGTACCATTAATTTGATTCCAATGTATAATGTAATTGAATGAAATGTATTTTTGAGATTACGCAATTGATAAAATGACTTATTAATTCAACTGCAAAGTGACATAAAATTTAAATATTAAGCGTTTTTCACTTTTTAAGTATCTCATTTACTGACACATTATGTAGATTTTTTTCTTGATTTTATTAAAAATTTGAAATATTTTATGCTGCCGATTTTTAGGACTTTCAGTATGCAAGTAATTGATGGCAGTATGCACGAAACTATGTATTATTGATGAATTGAATTAAAATACAAAAATTAATAAACAGACGTAGTTTTTGATTCTGTTCAAGTCCTTTGTAACATTTTCTAGTCCTCGTAGTAAAATGAACAGAAAATGGGAGTGGTTAGTAAAGATAGTAAACAACGAAAAACATCGGAACAATAAAATACTTTCAGATAGGGGTTTTTCCCTTATGCATAATGAATTGAAAGATAATATTCACAAGTCTTCATATATTTCTGAAGTAAGGCAAAATAATTATTCGTTTTTTCCCAAGTTTAATTAAGTCAAAGTCCCTTAAGTCAAAGGATCTATGTTTATAAGATAATTAACCAAGCATAATTTCTATTTACAAAAAGAAGACGGACCCTTATTGGCAAATATTTACACAACATTACATGTATACCCTAGGGATTAACTGAATAAAGTAGAAATCGTTTAAAAACAAAAACTACATTCTGGAAATGGATGCGTATTACTGAATTATAAAACATTTTTATAATACTACTGTCGAGGATGATGACCTTCAAAGTGATCAGGATTGTGTCTAAGTAGTTTTTATCCTTTCTAAAAGATTCAACACATTAAATTTTGCCTTCTTTTTTACTTTCTTATACCTAATATAAGGAAGTATAGTAATCGTGATTTTTTTCGACGTGCGTGCATGCGTGCGTGCGTGCGTGCGTGTGCGTGCGTGCGTGCGTGAGTGAGTGCGTGCGTGTAGGCGGACGCGCGTGCGTGTAGGCGGGCGCGCGTGCTCGCGCGGTGCGCAGGTGTGCGCGTGCGCGCGTGCGTGCGTGCGTGCCTGCGTGGGTGTATGTGTGTATGTGTGTGGCCACGATAACTCAAAAAATACCAATGGAAGTCTTACCAAATTTGGTAATTAAAATGTTCAACAACATTTTAGCTGACACATTCAATTTGGTGAATGTAGTACCACCAGAAGAGACATAATGAATGAAAGAAGAAAAAAGGTACAATAAAATTAAAATATTGTATTGCATTTCAGGACGAATCGACGAATTATAATGAAAAAACATAACTTTAGGGAAAAATCTGTATGCATGTCTGTAGTATCGCTATAGCAGCCACAGTTTTTGAGATGAAGCTGTCAAATTTGGTACACGTGTTCTAAAGGCCAAAGATGATAAATTCGGCGAAGAGCACAATTGACCAGCTGAAAGGGGGTCCACGGGATCAAAACTTTTTTGTATTTGTCTTTACTTACATATTCTTGATAAAAGATTAAAAACCATGTCTACTATATCAAGCCAATAAAATATATTTTCCAAGTACTCGAATAAAGCTGATGTAAACTGAAATTTTTTACACATTTGACCTCATCAAAATGGGATTAAGATAAATTTTGCAGTTGAAATGTCTAATTTAGTTACAAAAATGTCAATGTCAATAAGAAGAAATCATTAAAATATATGACATGAATTATTATTGACAGTATCGAACGATGTTATTTAATTGAGATAAGTGAAGAATTAAATAGAATAATTTTTTTATATTAGGATGATATGTACTAGAAAGTTATATGCTGGCCACATCAGATATTTTTATCAAAATATGGAACCCAAGTTGAATATACTGCTCAAGTTTGCCACGAAATGCTATATAGACAGAACGACATTACAATTTGTATGGGCAATAAAAAAAAGGAAGAAGTTAGTGGCCTCTTACAGATATAGTTATTGTCAGTATATTCATATGAACAGAAGCAGGAAGTAAAGAAACAGGAAAATTAAAGTATATTTTTCTGTTAACTTATATTTCCCCAGCGTATAGTGCAAAAAAAGAAATAAAATTATTCTGTGAATTTATTTAGTCGAATAAAAAACAGGATCTTGCATAGAAATAATGGCGTAGATAAAAGAGAAATATAAAGCTACATGGAATTCTTATTTGAACAAAAAAAGAATCAGATTAATCTCCTACCTACAATATGTTCCAATTAAGATACCTATAGTTATTTTTATCGCATCTAAAAATTGTTCTTGTGGGTTGTAGAGTTCTAGAATATGCATTATTTTCTAGGTTTTAATATATCCAAATCTGAAGTAGGATTTGCCTCTGGAGGACGTATCGTCTGGATTGGATTCCCAATAAGTCTTAATCTCCAGCTCCATCGGTCAAAACTTAATAATGGCGGTGTTGCTATATACTAAAAATTCCTTAAATATTCAAGTTTCTGAAATTAAAAATATTACCAATTGGTCAAAAGAAAAAGTGTTCGAAGTGTGTGGAATTCAATTAGAATTTAAAAATAGCCAAAAACTTTATATTTTTGGTTCGTACAGATCTCCTTCATCAGATGTCAATATATTTCTTACACAATTAGACTCAATGTTAACAAGTATTGCAACAATAAAAATCAAATTGTTTTATGTGAAGACTTTAATATTAACTTTTTATCTAATACAGAAGACCGCAGTAAATTGGTAGATAATTTAAATGCATACAGAGTCAATTCCATCATAAATGAACCACCAGATATGATGTAAACTCATCGAGCGCAATAGATTATATTTGCATAGATTTAGCTATTGAGCAGTGTTGCACATCACACATGGTTTCTTTTAATGGCATATCAGATTATTCATTACAAATGCTAAATACCAAATACAAATTTGAAATAAGAAATGAAATAAAAGAAATTTCACTGAAAACAACTACAAATTATTTTTTAATTATTTAAGTAAAGAAACATGGAACGAAATATATCATTCTAACACAGTTGATGAAGGTTCTAAACTTTTTTCAGAAATTTTTAAATATTATTATGAATTGTCTTTTCCTGTTTGTAAAGTAAAAATTAAACAGAACAAAAAGCATTGGTTAACAAGCGGTCTAAAAACTTCGGCAAAAGAATTAAAATATCTATATGAAACAAAAATTACAACAAAACATATTTCGGATATCGAACGATATAAAAAGCATAAAAAATTATATAAAAAAAAAGTCTTAGCAGTTGCCAAAAAATCACAGAATGATAAATTTTATATGAAATCTGACAATAAAAGTAAAACCATATGGAATATTTAAAATTTTCATACAGGAAGGACCCAAAAAATTAGTGAAGATACTATAAAGAGTATTTTACAAAATGATAAAAAGATAACAGATCCTGCTAAATTTGCAAATAATTTGAATGAATTTTTCGTGAAAATACCTGAATAACTACATAAATAGCTAATAAAATTTGCTACCGAAAATAATAACTTTAAAAGTAGAAAAAACTATACAACTCTGTTCTCAGAACCAGTCACAGAAAACATGGTTTACAACGCAATAATGGATATGAAAAATTCAAACAACGGACTATGATGATATATCTTCAAACACTCTAAGGAAAGCCGTCAATTTTATAGTATATCCGTTTACTTTTGTAATAAAATTGTCCCTAGAATCTGGAAGATTTCCTAACATATACAAAATAGCTAAAGTGGTACCTTTATATAAAAAAAGAAGACAAGACTAATATTGAAAACTATCGTCCAATATCTTTGTTATATGCCGTGTCCAAAATACTAGAAAAAATTGTATTCAATGAATTAAATTCTTTCATTTCTAAATATCATGTTTTAAGTCGCGCCCAACATGGTTTCATAAAAGGTAAAAGTACTCAGTCAGCCATATTAGAATTTTTAACTAATTGGTATAAGAAACTTGATACGAGCTATACATCTATGGGTCTTTTTATTGACTTAAGCAAAGCATCTGACTTAGTCGATCTTGAATTACTCAGAGAAAAGCTTAAGGTTTATGATTTCAGGGGTAAAATAAACGAGTGGTTGACTTCATATCTATCAGATAGTAATCAAGCAGTCGAAATTAATGGGGCTAGGTCTGACAAATTAAATATTAAAATAGGGGTGCCACAGGGTTTAATTTTAGGACCGTTATTGTTTCTAACTTTTGTGAATGATTTGCCGGAACTAGATCCTAATTACAACTTTACAATGTTGGCTGATGATAACACATTTTTGTGTACAAGTTTATCAAAGCATGAGGTAATACAAAAAATGCAAAATATTATTAATAATTTTATATCCTTGTTTAAATCAAATAAATTGTATTTGAATGCATCCAAAACTGTATGTATATATATATATATATATATATATATATATATATATATATATATATATATATATATATACCGCCGTCCAGGCAATCCCGACTTTTAGTATAGCAGTAACAAGGCATTCCACACTCAACTCCTCTCCAAGTGTCTCGTAGAGTTTGAACCTTTCACTTCAAACTATACGAGTACATACTCTGTATGTATGTATGTATGTATGTATGTATGTATGTATGTATGTATGTATGTATGTATATTTGTATGTATGTATGTGTATATGTGTATGTATATATGTATATATGTAAATGGATACATGTATATATTAATTTGCATTTTGTGTATTTTATATTGTTTTTGTACATTAATTTTTAGTTATGTAATCAGTATATAAGTTAAGACTACTTATTATCAGAATTTTGTATGCTGTATGAAAAATATTGACTTGTCCTATACCATTTCATTATATTTTGTACTTTGTATTGTGGTCTACAGGATAATAAAGATTACTTTACTTTACTTTACTATTTACAACAAATAATAGCTGTGATACTACAGTTCAATCCTGACGAGGCTGCAGCTATTAAGGAAAGCCAGACAAAATTCGAAGATATTTCCATTGAAACAGCTTTAAAAGCTATTTACAAGATTACATAACGCCGTAAAAAACTTACAAAACAGTGCGTTCTCGTTAGCGGAGTTCCTGCAAATAGTGAACGAAGTAAATCGACTGCTACACACTATAGAAAAATGAGCGCGTTAGAAAAAAGATTGCACATGTATCAAAGCAAAACACCGGTTTTACCAGATTAAGACAAATTTCTGATGGTACTGATGGTGTCTCCAGATCCGTTACATGCATTCAAAGACTATTTTAAGTATACCTGTATTACATCAACAGGTGTCGAACGGTCGTTCTCAAAATATAAGCATATTTTTTCACCACAGTGAACATCACTCACGGATACAACCATAGAAACATACCTGATGCTGCAAAGTTTTTACAGATCTTCTCCAGTTTAAGATAACCAAGCTAGTTCATTAAGTTAGTTAAGAGGGTAAGTTGTGCATGCATTGTTATAAATTGTAATAGTTTATTGCTTTTGTTACTAGTTAATTTCTTTTATTACTCTTATTATGGTGTGTACGCCTATTTTTCGTTGCACATTTCTTCCAGCTCAAATATTCACCTAAATACCATCTGACCCCTTCAATTGAAAAACGCTAATAAATAATACAGTCTCTTAGAAAAATACCCATTCGATAAATGAAAAAAATTGTATTGAAAATAAAAGTCCATCATACTGGTGTTTCCGTTTCTTATGTTACATACGTATTTAAATTTTTATCTCCTTTCAAACAGTTTAACACACTCCCCATTTTTAAAATAAATATACTTTCACTTTTCTAATTTAGTAACGCATTTTTTCTTTTTGTTCTGCCATAGATCTGGTTATTGATGTAGGTCAAAATATATTACAGAAAGCACGAGGTGTGTATTTAGATTAAGTGTAGGCAATCAAAGCTCGTGTTAAATGACGTCAGTTTAGAAATATGGAAACAGAGTTGATTCTTAAACCAGTTAGTTAACTGTACAAACTCAGTTTTCTGTTTATTATTTAAATTTCATATTTGCGGGAAGTACATATTGCATCACTATTTTGGAATGAAAATTTTATGTAATGGTAATTAGGTAATGATTTCTGTGTAATAAATTTAAATTCGTGAATTTGTCACATCACCAAGGAAATTGGATAAAACTAGGGTATATTTGGAATCATACAGTGTTTGGTTATTGACATGAACTCTTTTTGAATTGAAATGTAATTTATTAACTTCGAAAATTTCTCAACGATTTTTCATCATATATTTTTTTATATTTAGTGGAAATCCGCCATGCATATGTAATAAAAATACACTCGACAATTGCCAGTAAGTGCAACATATTTATGTTAATTATTCTAATTATATGTATACAATGCATGACACCTAAATAATTATGTTTAGATACTCTTAACATTATATTATTATATTTGAAGCGTGACTTCAAGGACATTAATATTTCCTCAAAGACCATTTCAATCAATAGTAAACACGACAAACACATGTATATGAAGCTGTTACTAAAACTAATTATTTCAAAAGATACAGTTAATTCAAAAATGTTTCCACATTCTTTGTTTGTTTTTTTTTCTTATTTTCAGATATTAATAATCATAATAATAATAAAAAGATTCGCGATCTTTGGTACGAAATCCAAGTACTCTATCCAGGCTACTTGGTCAAGATGGTCGTCCAAATAGTCGGTGTACTCGGAGGAATAAAGCCTACATTGGCTCTCGGAATAGAAGACGATACCAGTCTGCCAAGAATCACCTGTTGACTGAAAATGCACATTTGACTATTCGTTTCATAGGAGAGAAAACTAATGTACTGGCCATTGTCACTTACAAAGTATGTTTTCGATATTAAAATGTTCTAACAGTATTTAGATAACTGAAGACAAGGCACAAAATTATTAAATTTATATTAGATTTTAGATAAGTTAAGACTAATGAAAACCCATTAAGTTCCCATCACTTGCAGGCTCCAGTTGTTATTAAATTATTGTTGACAAAATCCCTAACTGGAAAGAAGAGATTGTAATAGTCAGTGGTGGCTCGTGATATTGTCCACAGTGAAGGTTTGAAATTTAAAAGGCAACTAAATTTCAATATGATTACAATTTGCACATTTCCCCACACACTTGAGGTAGTACAACAGACGCGTTACATTTTTTTGTCGTGCGTTGATCGCCAGAGTAGCCTTACTATCCCACTTATAATTAAATTATAACTTCTAATAAAAATCAAAATAGTTTTGGAAAAAAATTTATAAATAAAAATGTTTTTCTACAAACAAAATATTGTATTCATTATCACTGCCAGAGTGTAAAATTATTACTTTTAATAAAATAGTTTTGAAAAAGAAGTTTCATAAAAAAATATTTTCTAAAAAATAAATAACGTAAATAAATATTTCTTCTAAAATAATAAATAACTATATTAATCTTTGGTGTAAAGTCTAAATATTTTTATAAATCCGTGGTAAATTGCGATTTTCAGAACTAGCAAAACGGTTGATTACTTCTTCATAAAATGAAAATAAATCATTTTTCTTCAACTCTGACAAACTCTGACAAAAAAACGTTTTTGTATTGAAATAAGCGATATATTTGACAGGCGGTCTTGAGCTATTGTGTTTCTAGTAAATGTTTTTATGCGTTTGAGTGCTGAAAACGATCATTCTGCAGAAGCTGAGATTACCGAAATTATTGACACTAAAGATAAAAGTTTCTACAGTTCGGAGAGACAGCTTTTTAAATTATTATAATATATAAAAATAAGCATTTCTTGAGGCGATTTTGAATTTGCTAAAAGTTGCTGGTTATAATACAACACACATAGTTCATTTCTTAACGAAATACAGTTAAAAAAGGGATACTGGTCCATTAATTTGTCCATTAGACTGTTAGGAAATGATTTAGAAAACATTATAAAATTATTAGGATTTACTAAATCGAAACATTGCAAAGTATTTAAATTGGAAAATTTAATTTCAATTTGAACTATAATGCTGTCCAAAATTTCTGCAAAAATTTGATTGTAATGTATGTCTGTCCTGTTAAAGTTATATGCTGTCTTTCTTTTTTTTTTAATTGTGGTTCATCATCTAATTCAATATTTTCTAAAAAACCATTATATAAATTATTGAAATGTATTTCGTTATTACGAAATTCTTTTAATTTAGATATAAGTGAATTAAGTCTATTTTTGGAATATGTTATATCAATTAATTTATTCTGTAAAATTTGGAAAACAACATCAGTTAGCTTAAAAATCATTTTAAAAACCTTTAGAAATAATATGAAGTTTTTATCCAACAATAACGATTTTAATCCGTAAACTACTCTTAAAGTCTGATCGTCATTTAAAGTCTTCACTTTCCTAAATAAAATTAAAAACATCAGTTTTTTCCTGCATGTGGCAACAGTGAAAACAACTCTAGATGAAAAATTCCATAATTCTATTTAAAATATCAGACATTTTACTAGATTTTGAAAAAAATTACGAAAAACCAGTAATATTTAAAAAAAAACTTCTTTAATTCCGTTACAGGCTTTACTCAAAACCAAATTTAATTTGTGTGTGTAACAGTGAGTGAAATAAGCTTGAGGAGCAATATCTTTTATTTTAGTTTGGAGTCCACTAAGATGTCCTGACATAACCGCAGCGCCATCATAGGTTTGTGCAATTAATTTATTTTTCAAATCAAATTTACCAAATTCGTCGATTAATAATCTAAATAAACTGTCCGCGTTTCTTCCACTATTCACAACCAACAAACCTTTCAAAATCACCGTGCATTACATATCTAAAAATTACGGAAAGTTGAGATTTACAAGTAATGTCCGTCGTTTCATCAATTTGCCACGAGGAGAATTCGCAATTATGTAGTTCTTCATAAATTTTGCTTTTAATAATGAAGCCCCTTGAAATTTCCTTTATTAAGTATACGAACCGCGTTTTTCTTCATGTCTTCGAAAAGAATTTTCTTTAGAAGGTAAATATATAATGGCATCAATTAATCTCTTTAATATTCCCCTATTTTCACGGACTATTCCATAAAAATTTTATATTTCTCTTTTATGCGCAGGATCCAAGAAATTTACAATATTTTGTTTACCCAACATTTAGAATTTAATGCAAGATGAAATATGCTCCTGTGATTTTTCTTGCCTTTCTAAACCTCGTAACAAATTTTGCAAATTATTAAACCCGGTCCTGCCCCAAATTGAGGATTGATCATTAGTAAATAACAAACATTTCCAACAATATAGTTTGTTTCTAACTTCTGTTGCCGTTAACCACTCGATTTTTTTGATAATTGCTATCGCGAAACCCTCTGTTTGGTTTACAACTTTTTGAAAACTAATGACGGCATTGATGGTATAGGTCTGATCATTTTTTAAATTCTTATCATAACTAAGAGAACTAAATCTATTTAACAACAAATAATCCACCACGTCTGGACAACAAGACATGTCGTTGGGAATATTTTTACATAAAGCACTCATTTTTCAACCACCTGTTAAATTTTTATGTATGTTTATGTTGTTCTCCCACGAAACCACAAAATGCCACTGTCCTTGTTCTATAAACTGTGTGAGAGAGTGGATCAACGCTCAACTGAAGTGTACATGCGCTAGAAAGAGATGAGATGCTAGAGGCTAGCTGCCCTAACTTTACAGATTCAGAGTGTTTGCTGATACGCGCCGTAATTCAAAGTCACAAACAATGCATTGAAATGGGTATTGGATCGCCGCTAGCCTCAGTTCATCTAAACAAGCGGAAAAGCGTGATGAGAGACCGGGAAATATGTATACGTGGAGTGGACTATACGGACTACAATGTTACATGTTTGTGGAAAGGAAATGCAACATTTTTTTTATACTGAAAATTAATTAATGAATTGTAAATAACATTGAGAATTAAGATATACCTAAGTAGATCTGCTTCTCCCAAAATTGTAGAGGAGGCTCACCCTCCCCTGCCTCCCATGACCAGCCGCCACTGGTAATAGTAGGGTGTAACAGTATTGTTGTAACATTTGTCCTCACTTTTAGATCAATCGACAGATAAATACAATACACACTATTGTGATTGGACCAATCAGCATTCGCGGTCGGTAAATTCATAGTGTGAATAATTGGAAATACTGTAAGCCACAGGTTTTTAATAGGACACTGAATAGGACAACATACTGCTATTTCATAAGAAATTATTTGTCAAGACTGTTCGATATTCGGGATAATGGCAATATATTGTTCCATCCCGATGAGGCCTCCCGTACACTATTCACGACGAGCACACAATGTATTAGATAAAATTAATGACAGATGGTTAAAAAAAGTCGTATACACGCCAGAAAAGGCCCCCTATTTATATAACATAACTATCAATATTTCAAAGAATCGCACTTATATAGAAATCCACCCAGTATAATTAACTGAGAACTACAATTATATTAATAGGAGCTCATATAGATTTAATATTTAAATTTTACCAGTCTTTTCCTAAGTAGTTGAAACAAAAAGGCCGGAAATCCTGATTCGGATTCCTGCTTGACCCACACCCACTATCTAGAATATAAATCACAAGATCTAATGTTACTTATGAAGGCTGCGTAAAATTTAATACCAGTATATGAAAGTATTGTCCCCAGTGGTCTTAGTAATACAACAAAGTTTTTAAAAGTGCATGTATTACAAATACCATTCTGTATTACGACAGGAGAGCGTTTTTTGTTTATTAATATGTATTGTATCCGATATCCAATTAATTTGCTAATAGTTTACCAAGAGTGATGGATGATTTCAACATTAAAACATCAAGAAATATGCTTTATATTAACAACAACATAATTTGAGTATATTTATTTAATGAAAATTTATATATAAAATACATACAAAATAAATTACTCTTATGTAAGTACGTTGACATATTTTCATGGGTTTCTTTTTTTACCTAAGTAACACGGAAAAATAAAAAAAAATGACGACTAGGCAAGAAGGGTTATATATCATGCAAATCTTCTTTAAATTCAAACCGAATAATTCACTGAAGAAAATACAGCGTATGCAAAATCGGTTAATAAATAAATGGTCCTACTTCAAACAAAAGTTGCGTTTGTAAATACATTTTTCGCTAGATTTTTTAGTAACCACGAATACTTAATGCTGTTAGGGTTTTATTTGTTGAACGTTTTCCTGCACGTCGTCATCCTGATCCAAAAGTTAGCAGACGTATTGAACAAGGACTTCTTGAAACAGGCGAATTAAATCCACGTTCTGAGATGTCCGGTGGCATTGAGAGTGGCTCAAGGGGATAAAATTTTAATACGATTGAAAATCAACTCACAGTTACTCGTAAGCTGTACATCCATGTACGCCACAAAAAATTATACATGATAGTGACCGACAATTTCAAGTTAATAACTATAATTGATGCAACGTATGAACCAAGATCGAACACTGTTTCAAAAAACCAAATTAATAGTAACAACAAGGCAGAACATAAGCATATTTTGGCGATTGGAAGACGTGTGTCAATTGTATGACCTCCTCGACGACCCGATCTTAGTTCACTTGTCTTATTTTTCTCGGATATATTATAAGGCAGATTTATGCTAAATCAGTTGACGAACATGATGACACTCTGTATATATTCGTATTGTAATGTAGGAGTTTGTAATTAACTGGATATTTATTTGTTTATTTAAAATAACTGGTTGCTACTTAAAAAATTTGGTTCAGTAATGCAAGTACAAAACAATGAAAACCTGGCACCGATTATTGAATTCACTGCATGGAAGATCGATGCCTCTCCTGCTAACTTAGCGGACCATTTCCTGCTATTATATTCATGCTATTGTGTGTCTCATTGAATACTTCGTATGTAATTTGTGAGAAAGCATCTCTAACATGAGACAAGCAATGAAATGTGTATGTTTGATACAAAGTGAGATTATAGCTATTAATGTAACATTATTATGTGATTTATAATAATCGAGGACGTTGCCGTGGCAACGTCCGAGATGGTTTAAATCACATAATAATCGAGTTACATTCAAAGCTTTATCGTATCATTGACAACGATGACGTGAAAAAATCAAAAAAAACTTTGGTTGTCATTTTAGCGTGCCATACAAATTAAGATTACGACAAACTTTGGCGAAATCATGGAAGATATTGATATTCCTGAAAATATACTTGCTGCTGCTAACACTGTAAGGTTAGATTTGCTTCCGGATATATCAAAAATTCATTACGAAAAAAAATATCTTCAGTTTTGTGAGTGGCGAGATAGAGAACAGGTTCAAGGTGCTGGAGAAACGGTAATACTTACTTATTTTGTGAAACTTTTAAATCAATACTCCCCGTCATCTTTGTGGCCTAAATATTCTATGTTACGAGCTTGTTTGGAGTTGAAGGAAAGAGTGGAAATCGACAAGTATGGCGCTTTGATACGATTCATTAAGAAAAAGAATGTGGATATAAAGCTAAAAAATCGAAAGTATTCACGAAAGAGCAGGTTAGTGAATTTGTTTATACTGCCCCAGAAGAGACATTTTTAATGATGAAAGTAGCTTTTTTAATTGGAATTAGCGGAGCTTGTATAACCAATGAATTAACGAAAATGTCCATGGAAAATGTTGAAATTCTAGAGAGCAAGCTAGTAATCACAATTCCTGACTCAAAAACCCACAAGAAAAGGTTTTTTGCGGTTATATCTGCCGGAGACGTTAATCCTGTGGCTTTATTTAAAAAATATATCGCATTACGTCCAACTCATACCTCGCATAGAAGATTGTTCGTATCATATAGAAACGGAAAATGCACCGTTCAGCCTTGTGGTATCCTTTTCTTTTCTAAAATACCTGAGAAAGTTGCTATGTATCTCAAACTTGAAAATCCAACTATGTATACTGGTCATTGTATTAGAAGATCTTCAGCAACTCTTCTTGTTAATGCTGGTGGAGACATATTAGATTTACAAGAACTTGGTGGTTGGGAATCGATCAATGTTGCAAGAGGGTATTTAGAAGATAACTTGAGTAAGAAGGTTTCCATTGCGCGAAAAATTCAAGTTGGAGACGTTTCTGTAAACACTGTATCATGTACTAAAGAGACCATCGAACTGAAAAAGAATGTTTCTAGACAAGATTCAGTGGACATGCCCATCATTTTGGATAATAATGGTGTATCAGGTGTATCTATCAAATTTGAAAACTGTCAAAATATTTACGTCAATATTCATAAATAATAGCTACAAAATAAAATTCGTATCTAGGGTATTATGATATAGTAACTAACGTATTATATATTGTAACTAACGTATTATTTGCTACTAAGTTATTATAAAGTTGTTGTAATATTATGATATTAATAATTATCAATAAAGATTTAACTTAAAGGAACCCTAATTTTCAATGATACGATAAACGTGTTTACAAATAGAGAAAATGATTAAAATTTAAGAAAAAAGGTATTTTGCTGGTACACTCTAAGTATCAATACAATTAATAGTATGAACATTCTGCATTAATTAAACAAGGAGATACACCATTTTAATTTTAAACAAGAAAACTGAATTATTTATCATTTTAATTAAAATAATCGTGGTAATGCCAATATTATTCATCGATGATGATTCTGTGTGAAATTACCATAAATCCAGATTTTAATGTGGTTCAAATTGGGACATTGGCTTAAGAGAGCACAAAAAAATAAATGCATTTAAAACAATATATAACTGTTCAGTGTTTTTCCTCTTTATGCGGTTAATTTTCAATGTATATTTATTTTCCATCTCCTAAAGAATTTTATTTGTGGTGTTAATATTAACGGAAATTTAAGATCTTTTCATCCAGTATACGAATTTTATTAAATATATTAAGTTATAAAGTAGTATATAAAGTAGAAAGTTTCATAACATAAAGACAAATTCAATATGCAGCATAATTCATGCAATGACCTTAATAGCTGTAAATAAGTTTCCTAAAGCTAAGGAAAACTTATGGCTGATTTAAACTAAAGAAAAAGTACGACGGAAGTAAAGAGGAAATGGCCAATCAGTTGCTTTTTGGGAGTAGTTCGAGCAGTTGCTTGTTGGGGTTAGCCAAAGTTAGTTGTGAGATGGGATAGAGATATATAGAGATACATTTTCTGCCCAGGTAGGTGGCCTAGCTAGGGTACATTTATTTATTTATTCATTTATTTATTTATTTTAATTTAGATATGTTGTTATTGATAACAAAGTATAAGTAATCCACAGCCTCTTTAGCACTATCAATTTTATAGAAGTGATTCCAGTTTGTTTTGCCTAGTTCAGTATAGAGCGACATAAAGACAGCTTTTTGTAATTGCGTGACATCGAGCCTTGTTTGAGAGATCGTTTGAAGTGTGATTCAAAATATAAATCGATATTTATGGTATATCTTCTTTAAGCCCGCAGTAATCAGATTTTTTTACAACGCAAACTTTATTGTGTAATAAAATTAAATCTAATATTTTGTTACTGGAGTTCATTATATAGTTTATCGTATCATTTAAAATTAAGGTTCCTTTAAGTTAAATCTTTATTGATAATTATTAATATCATAACATTACAACAACTTCACAATAACTTACTAGCACATAATACGTTAATTACAATATATAATACGTTAGTTACCATATCATAATACCCTAGATACGAATTTTATTTATAGCTATTATTTATGAACATTGACGTGAATATTTTGTCAGTTTTCAAATTTGATAGATACACCTGATACACCATTATTGTCCAAAATGATGGGCATGTCCACTGAATCTTGCCCAGCAACACTCTTTTTCAGTTCGATGGTCACTTTAGTACATGATACAGTGTTCACAGAAACGTCTCCAACTTGAATTTTTCGTGCAATGGAAACTTTCTTACTTAAGTTATCTTCTAAATATCCTCTTGCAACATTGCTCGATTCCCAACCACCAAATTCTTGTAAATCTAATATGTCTCCACCAGCATTAACAAGAAAAGTTGCTGAAGATCTTCTAATACAATGACCAGTATACATAGTTGGATTTTCAAGTTTGAGATACATAGCAATTTTCTCAGGTATTTTAGAAAAAAAATGGATACCACAAGGCTGAACGGTGCATTTTTTCGTTTCTATATGATACGAACAATCTTCTATGCGGAGTATGAGTTGGACGTAATGCTATATATTTTTTAAATAAAGCCACAGGATTAACGTCTCCGTTAGATATCACCGCAAAAAGCCTTTTCTTGTGGGTTTTTGAGTCAGGAATTGTGATTACTGGCTTGCTCTCTAGAATTTCAACATCGTTAATTCATTGGTTCTACAAGCTCCGCCAATTCCAATTAAAAAAAACTAATTTCATCATTAAAAATGTCTTGTCTGGGGCAGTACAAACAAATTCACTAACCTGCTCTTTCGTGAAAACTTTCGATTTTTTAGCTCTATATCCCACATTTTTTTTCTTAATGAATCGTTTCAAAGCGCCATACTTGTCGATTTCCACTCTTTCCTTCAACTCCAAGGAAGCTCGTAACATAGAATATTTAGGCCACAAAGATGACGGGGAGTATTGATTTGAGAGTTTCACAAAATAAGCAAGTATTACCGTTTCTCCAGCACCTTGAACCTGTTCTCTATCTCGCCACTCACAAAACTGAAGATATTCTTTTTCGTAATGGATTTTTGATTTATCCGGAAGCAAATCTAATCTTACAGTGTTAGCAGCAGCAAGTATATTTTTAGGAATATCAATATCTTCCATGATTTTGCCAAAGTTTGTCATAATTAGGACTATCTTAATTTTTATGGCACGCTAAAATGACAACCAAAGTTGTTGATTTTCTCACGTCATCGTTGTCAATGATACGATAAAGCTTTGAATGTAGCTCGATTATTATATGATTTAAACCATCTCGGACGTTGCCAGGCGACTCGGCTATCGACACGTCGTCGCCTGGCAACGTCCTCGATTATTATAAATCACATAATAATCTCGTTACATTAATAGCTATAAATTGATTTAAAACTATCTAAAATTATCACTCTATTAAATAAATGTGTAATATTAATAGGGCATTTTCGCGTGAGGTATTTAGTCTAAGTCGGATGTATTCAGAAAATTTCGCGTTGCGATACGCTACGCTTGATTCGATTATGCGGCCGGGGTGTTACATTAAGTCTGTGTTAGGGCGAAAACACAACACAGCGGTGCGACGTCGCATCGCAGAAATCAACGACGTCGTAGAAATTTGCGATGCGACGTCGCTTAGTACAAATCCTGGGCGAAACCACAACACTGCGGTGCGACGACGCATCGCAAATTTCCACAACGTCGTTGATTTCTGCAATGCGACATAGCACCGTAGTGTTGTGTTTTTACTTATGAGATCGGGATTGATTCTCCCAGGCAACGCACGCGCAAATCACGGAAGTCTGGTGGTATTTTATACGCGACTTAGTCTGCTATGCCAACAGGTTACGTGTGTACAAGATTTGGTACATTATTTGGTTTTTTATATTTAATTATAACATGCTATACATAGATCAAACGTGTCGCTTCTGGTATAGGTCTTCTGTGGCCGTGCAATGAACGTTCATCGCATCGCATTGCGGTGCGACTTCGTTTTTTGCGATGCGTCGTCGCACCGCAGTGTTGTGGGCTGCAACAGCCGTAGGATACGTATTGTGCGGTCCACATCTCACTAGAAGCGATGAAGTTTTAACGTTGCGTCATCGCATCGCATCGCCGTGCGACGTCGTTTTTGCGATGCGACGTCGCACCGCTGTGTTGTGTTTTCACCCTTAGGGGTTGTCACAATTACACCAACGTGGTTTCTTTTATTTGTGTTTTTTGGAAAACCTGTCTTTTGATTTATCCCTAGCTGGGTTATTATTTTTTTCTATTTATTAAGTTGGATGCCACGTGACTTGCCGCCACGAAAATAATTTTAGTTTTGTTGCCTTCGTATTTGATCGTAGGAATGGATTTTCTCAAGGTCGATTTTTTTATATAGAGGTAAGGTAGCCTGTTCTTAACCGCGTTGAATTTCTGTGTGCCTTTGGCTTTGTTAGCAGAGCTGAGCACGACTTCAGCAACTCCTCTTCGGCGGTCCTGGCTTGATGGACTTTGTAGCTGAAGGATTTAATTAAGCGGCTTAAGCTTTTTATTTATTTATTACGACCAAAAAAAAAAATGTGCACAAAGGGTCCCTGGTAATTTGGCTTTTTTCTAGCCTGAAAATGATTTCAAGGAATATTGAAAATATTTGTTCAATCAGCTTTTATATAAAAATAAAATTGAAAATATGTCATTTTACTTCCCTGCAAATGTTTTTAGAACTATTAAATTTATTTTTTCAAAGGCCAAAAAAAAAAAAATTTGAACAGAGGGTTTCTTACAAAATTGAATTTTACTAGTGAGAGCAGGTGATTTGTGAAAGAGTAAAATTTATTTGACTAAGGCGTTAAGACCACAAAATAAAATTGGACAGGAAGTCCTTTAGATGAACGTAAAATTCACATTCGCAAAACAATTTCTTGAAAAATTGTTGAAATTCAGCAGACTGGGCAGCAAGTTGACCTACAACTCGGATATTACTAGCCTGCCTAAAAAGTCGCGCAAGACTTCATAACTTTTCTTAATAATGAACGATTTATAAAACAAAAAAAAAAAAATTTATTAAAAGAAGTCGTATTCGGAAAAAAATTTTTGAGCAGTGTATCTTTTTATGCTTAATGTTATTTTATTAAAATTAAAATAAATTTGAAAATTTATTTTTAATCGACCAAGTCGTAAGTTATCGAAAATTTAAGAAAACTATTTTCTTATGTCCTGTTGGACTAGTAGTAGTAGCTACTTATTTTACTAGGCAAGTAGGCCACAATGGGCCCTTTTTACCTAGGGACCTACAGTTTAGCGTGGACTCCGAACCACGGTCCTCGACTGTCAACTAACCCACCGCCTGGGCCTGCCCGCCTGCACCGCTAGCAGAGTGGCAAACCTCCTGGGTAGGTCTCTCGACCCTCCACCCGGGTTCGCCTCTCCGCCTGCATCAGGCTAGCGGCCTTCCTGGGATTGTCTGTTGACAGGCTACCGACTGTTAGATGAGCTATCGCTCATCCATCCAATTGCCGGACTCGATCAGTGCTGCTTAACTTCACTGATCGAATATTGGATATTAAACGGATGTCCATACCTCATCCCCCTCCTGTTGGACTAACAAAATGATTTAGATGAAATACATATTTTGTAAAAATTTTGGTTGTCGATCCTTAAATCTCAAAAAAATTTCAATAATTTCTGAAACTTTTCTGGCAACCCAGTAAACACCCGGGGAACTTACCAAATTTTGTTGAAAAAATTAATTTTAAATCAATTAAAGCTTTAATTTTAAAACAAGTTAAATTTTCTAATATAAAACTAGGTTAACAAACCTAACATCGGGAAAAAATTATTTTGGAAAATGATTCTAAGTCTCTAAGTCAATTCCTTACCTTGTCCTATCTCAGACGATGATGTTCTTTTGCATAAACGTTTAATTTTTTATTTTTAGGAGCCTGCTTGTGGTTTTTTAAGTTTAATAAATAGAAAACAATGTAGATTTTTACTGTAAAATCTGATGACGGAAGACTCCTCAAGCCAAAATCCACGGATGATAAAAGCTGTCGAAGAAGTGCTTCTGGTCCTCTGCGGTGAATGTTTTAAAATCATTTAATACGTGGTAGATGCCGTCTTCGTGTCTTGGATATCAAATTATTGCTTATAAATGTCTTTATGAATTTTGGCCATTTTAATGTTTATAAGTGCACCGCGGCGCTCGCCGTCGCGCTTTTGCTGTGGAGCGGTTTTTTTAATGAAAATTAATTTTACTATATATTTCGGCTTTTAAAATCGGAGAATTGAGATAAAAATTGCGGTTTGAAGTTTTAAATATGGTTTTTTATTCTTTATCTAATTTGCTAAACAAAAAAAGTGGTGTGACATGTGATATTTTGAACCCGTGTAATTTCGATCTCGGGCATTTTTTTTAGTGTTTCTAATGGCTGAGAGCCTTCTATGTGATCTGGGTGATTTTTTGGTAACATTATTTTTTTCGAGATAATTAAATTCTTTGTAGAATTCCGGTTTTACAACAGAGTCAACTATATTTTTGTAGTACTGTTTTGTTTTTATTTTTTTTTTGTTTTCTTTTATTTACTGAATAAAATTATGTACTAAATTGTTTTATCTAACTACTATGTTTTATCTTGTTCTCCTTCACATTATCAAATAAAAATACCTCTTTGTAGCCAAGCGAGTTTTACATTGAATTTTTAATAATTTTATAATTGATTTTCTTTATATTAATTTTAGAATTTAATGTCCATACGTGACAACTTGTACAATATGTTAATAAAAACAATAAACATAAATATTATTAAATTAAATGTGTTAGTACAGTAATTTCAAATCACTTAAGTAATCTACTGAAAAAAACAGGTTATACAAAATAAAGGTTAAGATAATTTACAAATATTGTAAACGAGTATTACGAAATTTCAATAATCATGACTCAAATAGTTTTAAAATACGTATCGTTAAAAATGTATAAAAATATTATGAATGAACTCTAAAAGAAATATCTACAAGATTTTCTCGCCCTTTTTAGCTTCTTAATAACTTTAGACATCAATTTTCCGTTATGGGTTAGTAATAATCTCAAGGAGTGAAATTCTAAATTACTGTTAATTAATTAAATGTAAAAGAAATAATAATGGCCCCAAAACACTACCGTGCGGCAGGCCATTGTCGCCTGATAGGAATTCAACAAGTACTAAATAAATTAGCAGCGGAATTAATTTCCGCTTATTGGACAGTAAAATAAGGGCCTATAAATTTTAACTCTTATTATGTACCCTTAACCAAAATCATTTCTTTATATTATCTTTGGCCTCAAATAGTTCTAATATCCATAAACTCTAGTAAATATAAAAAATTAACTAACTAAAATGTTATATAATTAAGTACCTTCCTTCAAAGGTAAAAAATAAGTTGAGTTTTGTATACAAACATTGGTCTTAAATCAGTTCATAAGGTAGCTACAACACCTTAAAGGAAGTACAACATAGTTATGTCAATTAAACGCTTAGTTAAAAAAAAAATTATTAATTTCATAATGTTACATACTTTATCAAATTTTTATCTATATATCATGATTTGTTGGGGTAGTTACAGAGGGGATAGTGGAGTGAATTTTCGCCACAACTTTTTTGTCTTATTTTTTTTAGACATTTATAACGGCAAGAAGCACCAGTGTTAAAAACTCATGTAAAAGGTCCTCTTACTAAATGTCGATAGAAGTAGTTTGGTTATTTATATTTATATATGGTAATGTCTATTTTCAAATTATAATACCATGATTGAAAACAACTTTAGCTCTCAGTTTGGCAAATTTCTCAGGATGATTTTATTGGCGATTCGCCTTTATTTTATAATAATAAAAAACAAAGGCATCTGCCATAAAAAGAACTGAGAAATTTGCCAAACTGAAAACTAAAGTTGTTTTCTATCATGGTATTATAATAATGAAATATTATTGACATTGTTATATTGTTGAAATGTCATAATTATTATTTGTATGAATTTAATATTGGGCAAATGCACAAGAAATTCGGAAAATGTTAGTGAGGATATATTTTAACTTCGACGATTACATGAGTAGATTTTTTTTTGAACATTTTTTGAAACATCAAGAAATTAATTTTATTAGTTTTAAGTATTTTTAAAATTGTTGTACTTTAGCACCATATAAACCCCGCGGGGGGGCCCCCCGGGGGAAACAAAAAAAAACTAGAGCCAGTTTGAACTTTTACTTATTATGTTGTCATTTTTCATAACAAAATTACTGTGAATTGGCTATTTTTACTTGGGATACATTTTAGCTGTAGACCAATAAATAAGTTCACTGCTCAATTGCTTTGCTTGGTCTTCTCGGGAACAGATTACTCATGCGACTTTAGAAAGACATACATATATGTACGTGTGATTATGAATATCAAAGTTTAAAACACTATTGTTATGTCATGGTCACACATCCTCCAATACAATAAAAATGTCATCAGTAACTGTGGATATAGGGATGTTAAATCCTCGAAAAATACTTTACTATGTTCACACTGTTTCTGGTTTCAAAAAATTAAAAATCCATCCTATGTTTATTTCTCTATTAACATAATTTAAGCAACAATCCATTCTCTACAGCGTATTATCTCTATCACGAGGTCCAAAAATGCATTTTTATTTTTTGAACTTTTAACCAATACCCGTGCACCATAGAAATTAAATAGTCGTATCTCACCAAGAAAACTAAATATTTTACAATATTTTATTACCTACTAACCTTGGATTAATTCATAGTTTGATTTTATTTGATCACTGAACACAAGTAAGTATATTTAAAATATGTGTAGAAACTGGAATTTGCTGGTTTAAAAAAAAAATCAATGCAAATAAATTACTAATAAGTATAAATATTCATGTATATAAATATTTTAATTGTCTATTGTGGTAAAGTAACATTTTTTCCTTTCTATTCTTAATAATGATACGTTCTGTATCTAGTAATGAAAAATGAAAGTCATTAAAAATGAAGAAAATGTGCATTGTAGGAGGATTATGTGATTATGAAACAAATGATTAAGCAACTGCCTATTAAGACCCTCAGATCTAACGCTACTTTTATACATATACAGGGTGACTGATAGATTGACGTATTCCTTTGAGGGCGGTTTAGTAACCCCATTTACAATTTTTTTTACCACTTCTCCGAAGGAGCTCATTTAAAATTTTTTGTTACATAACTTGTGCTACTGTGTAAACTGCAGTATTAAAAAAGCTTTAATCTATGTGTTTATTTTTAATAATTCAAAAATAGAACCCATAAGTTAAAATATCTCAAAAACTGTTGGATTTTGCATAATGCATATTATGGTGAATTACAGATGAGCTCTTCTAACACGCCCTCAAAGGTATGCCGCCCCTTAAGAATTATCACATCATTTGTCAATAATAAACAGGCGCAGACAAAATTTTAAAAGGTGAGATGGAAAAAAAACGAAAACCTTATTTTATATACTGTTTAAAAAAGTACCATTTGTAGTTGTTTTTTCAAATAAGGAAAATATTATTTTAACTCCATATAAACAGTAAAGATTTAGCAGTAGAGTCGGATTTTGTTTGAAACGATAATGAGATTGACGGTCGTAAAAAAATTACTAATTATTATTAATTTGCACATCTAATTTCTTCATAAGACTCCTCAGATTTCAACAATCAAAGAGCAAAATGAACGATTCGAGAGATCGGTTGGTATCTACACCACTTTTTTTAAATTCGATATGTATATTCAAAATTACAAAAAGGGACATTTTAGGGCAAGGAAAATTAGTTATGTCACAAAATATATGAACATCTTAATAAAAATGAGAAAACTATTGCCATATTTTTAGATCTGGCTAAAGCCTTCGATAATATATCACACAAACTATTATTGGAGAAAATGGAAAAATATGGAATTAGAGGAATAGCATTAGACTGGTTAAAAAACTATTTATCAAATCGAAAGGCAATAGTAAAAATTGATAAAACACTGAGTAGCCCAGAAAAAGTGAAATATGGTGTTCCACAAGGAAGAGTTTTAGGTCCGCAATTATTTATTTTCTATATAAATGATATGCTACAGCTAGATATAAATGGAGATATCGTCTCATATGCTGATGATACTGCTCTAACATTCCACGGTACAGATTGGTCTGAAGTCAGCAAAAAAAGTGAAAGGGGACTAAGTATATAAAATTAAGTGCTGGATGGACAATAATCTACTAAGTCTTAATCATTCAAAAACAAAGTTCATTACTTTTAGCAATAGTTCTAGACAACAGCCGAAAATTGATAATTTAAAATTCCATGCAAAATGTGACTTAATCAACTGTCCGTGCGAAAATATAATTGAGAACACTACAAACATTAAATATCTGGGTCTTATAATAAATGAAACAATGAGATTGAATAATCATACCGAATATATCAATACAAAACTAAGAAAACATGTCCATATCTTCTATAAACTTCGTAACATTCTTCCAATTAATATCCTAAAAATGACGTATAAATCGTTAGTAGAATCTATACTTACATATGGCATCATAATATGGGGTGGAAGATATAATAGTCAACTGAAAAATCTAAAAATTACCCAAAAATGGATACTTAAAGTAATGCTCTGTAAAAATCAAAGATATCCTACACAACAACTTTTTCTACACAGTAATGTCTTCAATATAAATGGATTATATATCCTTAACGTAGCAAAATTCATCTACAGAAATAGGGAACTAAGAGTACCAACAAACCATATATACAATACGAGGCAAAATGAAAGCAACGCTCTATTCCTCGACCAAATTCTAATTTATTCAAAAAATCTATTGGCTTCACGGGTCCAAAGATCTATAATATTATTCCTGAGTACTTAAAGACAATAAATAATTACAAACTATTCTGTAAAAAAATATCAATGTTTATTATGCATAATTTACATTTATTCGAACAAATATTCTTATAATTATTATAATATTTATTCATTAGTTATTAATCCTTGTATAGAATTAAGATTATATTAGAACGATTATGTAGAATTAACTTTACATACAATTATTATTAGTATTTTACTTGTTAATTATTAATACTTGTAATGAATTAATGTCACATATAACTATATAAACTATTAAGGCACAAAACAATTTCCTTGTGAAATCAGGTGCATTTATTATGTTTAAACTAACTGAATGTAAAAATAATATTGTTAATTTGGATTAAAAATAAAGTTATTATTATATTATTATTATTATATGCGGAACGGGCTCGGCACCGAGTAGAGAAACATGTTTATTACATTATCCTATGATTGTTGGACCGGGTAAATTGAATAATGTTTAAGAATTTGTCACATTGTCCAACCAGTATTGCAGATTTTTTATAATGACCGATAAACTAATAAAAACAATATTACTTCTCAAGTTAACCGACGTTATTGGGAATTATCCATGTTCTTCGGTATTTTTGTTTAAAATATTCACTTGGATCACACATGGTATAATCGATATATAATAGTGAGCAGTGCAAATAGTCAAAATAATTATTTTTGTGATTCGCCGAAAAATCAAATTATTTGAATTTTCGTTCGTCAAATTTTGACAGGTGACAGATGAGTTGAATAATCAGTGGTACATGTTTTAAAAAATATTCAATAGTGCAATATCTTATGTGAAAGACAATGCCTCCATTTCTCATTTATCTTTTAATTTGCTTTTCGTCGACCTAAATTAAGGCTGGGAATCAAATACAAAAAAAATCAATTAATCGATTATTTGATTATTCAAATTCGAACTAATTCTAATTCAGCTATTCAATTATTCAAATATTTGTATAATCGAATATTCCAGTTTTCAAAAATGTTTAAATTTTCAAATAGGTATGTATCAAATAACGTAAAAAAACTGTCTTCTGAGCAGTAACTTATCTATCCTCTGACTTTGAAGGGCCTTTTTGAAATGGTTTTGTTTATAAAATAATTGGTTTTACAATCATCGGTGTATTCTTTTTGATGGAGATATGTTTTTTTTAAATTGTATGTGCGTTATTGTTAACCTTTATAATAGTAGTTGTTGTGCAGCTGCGCCTGGTTAAATTTATGCTATGTCATATCTTGGTATTGATGCATGCTCCAATACTAAGATACAACAGCCTAAATTTCACCAGCTGCCGCACAGTGGGGCAAACTACATCAAAATTTGGCATAAACTCAAGGCCTCGATGTATTTCCATAGAAATGGATACTTATGGGTTTTTGGAATCGTTGATGCCGAATCTGATCCACATAAAGGATGCATATCGTGGACACGTGTTTCGGACTTGTTGGTTCTCATCAGCATGGCGTAGCAAAGTTGAAAAAATAGACACAACTTAGACAAATCGACCCAAACAGAAAACACTGATAGAAGCCAGTCGCTCATTTATGGCTTCAATTGAAAGAACCCGTGTTTACAGGGCGACAAACAATGCCTATTTATAGCTGGCGATAACGTTAAATTCTTATTAGTTTTCCTAAAACGGTTATTTATAGATGATACAAATGTCCCTCTCCTCAACTTAGGTTAATGCCCACGCGCAAACGTTGCACTGTAAGTAATTGGTCAATTCGCCAGTTTTCACGGATCTGGATGTTTTACCTATTAGTTGGGAATCTGGAGGCCCAAAATCGATCATGGGGTGTGAACTCAAAGATACAATTTTTAAAAAAATACCATCAAGAAAGATCATACGGATTTGAATCTGGAAGGCGCAATGCCGTTCAGGATTTCAAAAGACATAAACGACACAAACGAACACACCGAGGAAGCCTGTGGCTCATTTGTAGCTGCAATTGAAAACCCCACGTTTTCAGGGCGATAGACAATGTCTGTTGCCCTGTAAACATGGGGTCTTTCAATTATTGTATGTTGTTTTGACGCTTTGTTCTCTCTCAGATATATTAGAAAAACACATTTTAGGTCTCTCAATAATTCCCTTTTTTGTAGGAGGGTAATTGGGAAAACTTATAGATGTTTCAAACCATGCGTAGTTACTAAATGGAAATCTTTCGCTGTGTATATTACACCGTACCTACTTCTCAAAATCTTTTATAAAAACAAAAACTTTTCTACGCAAGTAAGGAATGTCTTTGTCAGAAAAAGTTCATCAGAGCTCGATCCCGAAATGAATAAATTTAAAAATAAAAACTCGTATATACATAAAGAAGATTTAAAAATAACTCATATTTATCTTAAGCTAGTTCAAATTGGCGCAAACATGCGCAAGTTTCTAACCATATCCCTAAAGGATCATCTTATTAGCTAACATTAATGACCAAAAGTATAATTCCGAAACATTGAGAACTAAACTAACACGCTAAGGTTCCTAAATCATACATCTTGATTTTCGATATAAAAATAGCTTCAACAAAAGAATCGTTACTATATTCGTGTGTGAATAGAATCAGTCACATATTATAAAAATTGTTAGACTTACCACTGGGTAATGACGTCCTGGTAAAATAAAAATGTCTTTCAAATCCGCCGAGAAATAAGCAAATAAAAACAAACAGTATTATTAAATTCTCTATAACCCGTCTGTTAATAACGCGTAGGAAGCACAAGTTTGGACTGGTGTATCGCAGGTAGTTCACAATTTCTAGTGATAATAAAATACCCATAGATGCCCAGACTCATTGGGTATTACCTACACATAATAAAAATCGGATACGGCGTTTTTCGAAATTTCGAATTTCTGCCAACTTTTGACGTCCTGGGCTCCACTGTGCGCCGCTGAATTGTAGTTTGTTTAGTTTGTTGTAGTTGTAATTGTTCACGTATTAATTAGTAAATCATTTTCTAGTGTCCAATTCCCGTAAATTTCAGCTGATTTTTTTTATTCAGTCTAAAACCACATCAATTTTTAAAAACCCTAATTTAAAAAATAATGCACTAAAAAGTAAAAACTCTTAATATGTACCAAAATATTGATCCCTACGTATATTTGAATAAACGAATCAATTTAATAATAATACAAAAATATTCGAATATTTCGATCATTCGAATAGTTTGATATTTCGACCTCCTCGAATATTCGGATAGTTCGATAATTCGATTAATTCAAATACTCGAATAATTCGAAAATTTTAATAGTTTTCGAACGAATATTCGAATACTAAAATCTGGAAAATTCCCAGCATTAGTCTACATATCAAAACTTTTAATAATACGTTTTGATTATTAATGGAAAAGCAAAAACTGATACGCTTTTTTGAAATTGGAAAATGAAAATTCCTGACCCTACCATAACATAGGAAATGGTCTCTTGGTGCTCTTCCCAAATTTTGGTTAATTATCTCAAAACAGCCGAGTTATATTCTTAGTTGAAACATTTGGTACACATTTTGTAGATGTAATCGTATTCTAGAGGTAAATTATAAACATCTTTATTTTTGGAAATTTTTCAAATCCCTATCCAAAAATTTAATGACATGAACGAAACTAAAAATTTTCGCATAATTTTTACGCTAACTTGGCATTAAATAAATTATCAAATTATGAAATTTCTGTCCAATTTATTTGGGACTTAATGGAGCGTGTCCCTCCACTGTGTCATCTTATATTTATTTCCTCGCACCTTCTTTGGGTATTTAGCCACTTATTTAAAAAGTTAGGATGCCACAAATAAATAATTATCGACAATATAGTGTATTTAATTATCAAAAAAAAAAAGGAATTCTTATCAGCTAGATAAAAATTAATTATGTAAAATCCCTGGCTTTTGGTATTCCCAACTATTTGATGGTGAAAGCATTATTTAGTAATTATTGTTCTGTTGAGAAGTGGTTAAAATACTTTACTTCGTGAAATGACAATAGATAATACCACTGTATGCGATGACAAATTAATTGCTAAGAATTTAAATAAATATGTTATTAATTTACCTAACCAATTAAATGACAAATTGGACAGTGAGACTGAGGTAGTTGCATCTAATTTTAAAACCAGACGCGATTATTATATTCCAACCATTTTTTTAAACCAGTCAGTGAATGTGGTTTTTAACATAATTATACAATAAAAATAATACTAATTCAAGTTTTGACAATTCAAATGCAAAATTAATTAAGCAATCTGCACATTATATTGTAGGACCTTTAACAAATTTAATACATCAGTCTTAGGCTGAGGATACATTTCCACAAATTATAAAAACTGCAAAAATAACACCCATATATAAGAAAAGCGATCATACTTTACCAGAGAATTATCGTCCTGTTGCAATTCTATCAATCGTATCCAAAATTTTAGAAAAAATAATATTTAATAGAATTGTACAATTTATTTCACAATATAATATGTTAATAATTGTCAACATGGATTTCGTAAATCTAGATCTACTGAAATCGCTATTTTGTTTTATTGTTACTATTTGTGAAAATTTAAATAATGCTTAAAATGCACTGGCTTATTAATGGACCTAGTAAAAGCCTTTGACTTAATAAGTCATAATTTATTGCTAGAAAAACTATCTGTATACGAATTAAGAGGAAATATTCAAGACTGGCTCAAATGTTATCTCTGTCATTTCGAAACCAAATAGTAGTAATAAATGGTGTTAAATCTAACAGTCAAAATATTTCATGTGGTGTTCCCCAGGGTTCCGTCCTGGGACCTTTGCTATTCTTACTCTATGTCAATGACTTACCTGATAATGTTTGAAATAAAAACAACTTGATTATATTTGCAGATGATAACTCTTACCTGTGTAGTTCAAAATCTTTAACAGACGCTATTGATAACACTCAAAATGAGATCAAAATTTCACTGAAAATAATAGGCTATTTTTCAATATCTCAAAAACAGTCAATATTAACTTTACATCCAGAATATCTCGAATCGTGGAATGCAGTTTGTTAAAAATTGATGGGAAGTCTATTGAACATGTTCATTCGACAAAATTTCTTGGTGTAAATATAAATAATACGTTTAATTGGGAATCTCATGTCAATTTTATCTCCAAGCAACTGAAATCAATATGCTATGGAATATATAGGTTGCAGAAGACTGCTAGTACAGACACTATACTATTATATTATATTACTATGCACACTTTTTTTCTAGAATATTGTACGGTATTACCTGTTAGGCAGTGACGGCTGGCGAAATTTAGGCTATCATATCTTAGTATGGGATCCAAGCGATACTTTAAGGCGTAACTATCAAGACTAAATGAGAAAGTTTTGCATAAAAAAAATTGCGAATGAAATTTGCGAAAAAAAAGTTGGAAAAATTGTGAGCCTCCTAGGTTATTTTTTAAACGATTTGTAAAATATTTGCGAAACATTTTTTTCCAGAATCAGTTGGAAAATATAACGACAGATTTAAAATTTCTTCAAAAAATATTGATTTTCTATAAAGTTGCACCGTTTTGAAATTTTATTTTAGATTCATGTTTCACTGTGCAAATTTTAAAATTAGTTTAAAAATTATTGTTAAGAACAGCGCAAAAATATTAGCGTAATCTCTTAGTAAGAAAGCAGGGACACTGTTAGGGCCAGCAGTAATTACGTTTTTTTTATTTTCTTCAAGGCCATAAGTACATCAATCTCCGTAAAACCCGATACCTGAATCATCGAGTAATTGTTGAAGTTAGACTCTTTTTAACACGCTTTTATTAGCTTCACTTGTATGTTTGTTTGTTTGTTTGTTTGTTTGTTTGTTTGTTTGTTTGTTTGTTTGTAACCGACTCTTTGGACTCGTTTTTGACCCACTTTAAACGGACAGATTTAATTGAAACTTTGTACACTTACGAAGAACCGGTAACAATACAATAATTTGTTAAGTTTATATCATTATCCTGATCAGGATCGCCAGTCCTTTCCTCACGTATCCTCTGCGTGAGAGCAAGAGGCTTAATATTGTAAGTATATTCCGTGATTCTCAGTTCAGTCGTTGGCCGAGCGGGCAAGTCTTAGTCGACGCGAAACGACGGACTCCTCGGGCGTGAGTTCAAATCCAATGGCTGAAATAAAAAAATATTTTTTTTTTTCAGAAATATCTGTTGGATCGTAATATGTTATAATATCAGCATCAATAAGCAATATAAATATAGTTTAAAAAAACTACAAAACACACTTTCATAGCACATCAAACTAAAAAGTGAAAAATAAATATAGTTTAAAAAAAACTAAAGAACACGCTTTTAAAGCACATCAAACTAAAAAAGTGAAAAATAATTATTAATATAAACTGAAAACAATAATGAACGAAAAATACTAGTATTGTGAAAAAAGCGTGGGGCGCTTTGTGCCATATTTTTCGTATATCGAGCAACCCACGCTTTTTTTCACAATAATACTAGTATTTTTCGTTCATTATTGTTTTCAGTTTATATTAATAATTATTTTTCACTTTTTAGTTTTATGTGCTTTAAAAGCGTGTTTTTTAGTTTTTTTTAAACTATATTTATTTAAATATATTTCCAAACGAATTGTTTTGAATTGCACATGATTTTCTTTTTCTTTTTTTGGGACTTACTACCACATGAATAATTCTTCGTCATCTAAAAAATATAGTTAGTTACCCAGTATGTTATTGGAAAAATAAACCTCTGCGCTTGTGACTTTACGTCAAAAGATTATTCAGAGGTTGTTAATATGAGACACAAAAATAATAGTATTATTCCCTAACGTTTCGAAAAACGAATCTGTTTCCTTTTTCAAAGTTATTTATTTTTTTTAGAATATGTCAAGCGTGAAACTTGACACATATATTATTTGTTTATGTAATATCCATAGATACTTACATAGAATTGTTGACACTTAAAAATTATACAATAGGAGGAGTCTGAATGACTCTCCAATAATATTATTGAATGAAGAAAAATGTTTAGCTCATTGCTCTGTAGATTTTGGTGTAACGTGGTTACCGATGTTGATAAAAGAATTGAACAAAATTAATATTGTACAGTTCTATGTAAGTATCTATGGATATTACATTAACAAATAATGTATGTGTCAACTTTCACGCTTGACATATTCTAAAAAAAGATAAATTACTTTGAAAAAGGAAACAAATTCGTTTTCCGAAACGTTAGGGAATTATATTATTATTTTTGTGTCTCATGTTATTTGTCAAAGAAACACCCTCTGAGTAATCTTTTGACGTAGTCACAAGCCCAAACGTTTATTTTTCTAGTAACATACTGGGTAACTAACTATATATTTTATATAAAGAAGAATTATTCATGTGGTAGTAAGTCCCAAAAAAGAAAAAGAAAAATTTAGAGAATGCCATAAATAACGGTCAGACAATAATTATATTTCATAACATTTGAAATGTTCGTTGCCCTTTTTTACTATTTAAGAATATCTAAAACGTCGATGGATCGTCTCTAATACTATTTTCTGCTTCTCTGACATAATTTTTAAAGGCAATATTTATATCCATTTTGATTTTACTTCTTAGCTGTTTAAATACATTCTGACTTTTTTTTAAATTCATCATGTTATACTTATTGATGTATTGTCTGTTGTATGGTGACAAAAAAAAACAAATAAATAAGTTTTATAATTTAGTAACACAATTGGATAAAAATTATACAGGGTGAAATTTTTCATACGAGCCCTAAATAAAAACTAATTAATCTGGTCTCAGAATTTTCTATTTTCTATGAAATCACAAAATTGTTTAGTATGGGCACCTTCAAAGGTCAACAGAAAAATTTGTGATTTTGCACTTGAACCTACTTTTATATATAGCAATTTTCGGCATACCTGCAAGTTTACAAATCCAAAAAAAAGTTTTTTCCACTCCGAATCTTACAAGGAAAAAAGTTCTTAAAATACGTTGAAAATACAGTGAAAATGAATTTAAAACAAAATTTCAAAACAGTGTAACTTTGTAAGAAAGGCAATATTTTTGATGAATTTTCAAATTTGTCTATATATTTCCACAGGATTCTGAAAAAAATGTTTTGCAAATATTTTATAAATTATCTAAAAAAAAACCTGGCGCACACAATTTTTTTCACAAATTCCAATCGCAATTTTTTCTCTCCAAAACTTCTTCATTGTTGTTGACATAATACTAAATGATAATGTTGTTAAGTTAAGTGAGGAGGTCAAGGATCTTGGCGTAATATTAGACCAACATTTATCTTTTGAAGCCCATGTTACGAAAAAAATTAAGTGTCTGCTACTTTAAATTCAAGTGTTTGTGGAAATATAAATATGTGTTGCCAGAGGAAACCAAATGGAACCTGGTAAATACTGTTATCCTAAGTTACATGGACTATGGAAGTAACATATACTATAGTTTTCTAAATTCAGTATACAAAAACAAAATCCAGGTCTTGCAAAAATCATGTCTTCGTTATTCTTATCCTTATATAGATAGGAGAGCTCATATAACTCCACATCACATCCAGCTCAGTGATAGATTTACGCCTAGGCCCGTGAGGCCCGGGCCTAGGGCGGCATAATTTGAGGGGCGGCAAAATTTTTGAAATGCCAAAATTTTAGAGGCGAAAAAAAGTAAAGACAATCCATTTTAAAAATTGGTTCAGATTAGTTTTTATAAAAAAATTTTCTATAGAATATATTATAATTCAATTTTTTAATTTACTTTTCAATCTGTTGGTAAGATGTTAATTTTTTAATAGATCAATTATAGTCTTTATCGAGTAATGTTCTTTACTTTTTGTATCTTTACTTTTTGTTCCTTTAGTGAGATTAATCTTACGTGTATAAAGCGTTTTGAAATTACTAAATCTGAATAACTTCTCAATTTGTTTTCAGTGTGAAATAGAAATACGGTAGATTTGCATGTATTAAATATCATTTTGGTATTCATTCAAAAGTCAGAACATTTTTTGTTTATAAAAATAATTTTTCATTAAAAATAAATCCCATCTTTTTTCATATTCAATTTTTTGAAGAAAATTTTCGCACAAATGTTTATTACCCTATTTTAGACACTCTGAGTGTACAATTGGCCGGACGTAAAAGTGCATATGAAAAGCTTTACGAAAATTTCAATTTTTTTCGATAATTTATCTGACGAACGAATTGAAAAAATCTTGCAAATAAACTTGTCAATAAGTATCCTGATGATTTGGAAGTGATATTAGGGAATGAATATATTCATTTACATTGTCATCTCAAAGATTCCTTAGCAAATACGGAAGATGTACGCTCTGCACAAAAAATATGCAATGTATTGCATTCACGGAGTCTTCGAGATGTTTACCCAAATGTGGACATTGCTCTACGTATTTTTTTGAGTATTCCGGCTACAAATTGTTCAGGAGAAAGATCTTTTTCCACTCTGAAAATGGTAAAAACCTATTTATGGGCCAAGATAGACTTAATGCTCTTGCATTACTGTCTATTGAAGCTCAACTAGTCCAAGAAATTGATTATGACGATATAATCGATGTTTTTGCGCGGACCAACGCCAGGAAAAAGAAATTTTCAAATTGATTAATATTAAAAAAAGATATATTTATTATTTATCTGTCTAAAGTTTATTACTTATTCATCTGTAATATTTATTAGTTATATTTAAAAATTATATTTCAATAAAATAAAAAGATTTTAAAATAAAAGTATTGGATCAAAATTAATGAAATTCATTTCATCAAAAAGGGCGGCGCATCAAACGGGGCCTAGGGCGGCAGCAAGCCTAAATCCGCCACTGATCCAGCTCAATATACTTAAAACTGAGCAGATTTTCAATGTTGTATGGTTCTCTTGTTTACAAAGTTATACACTAGGAAACACCTAGTTATCTATTTCACTTATTAAAAAAGAGAGCATCTGTACATTGTGTTAATTTGAGAAATAATGATATACGACATACCCCAACATAAAACCTCCAAGTTTGAGAAAGCTTTTGAATATACTGCAACTATGTTACTTAACGAGTTTAAGGAAATATTTTCTAAACCCTAAATGTCGCAGTTTCGTTGTCAGTATAAAAAATGTCTTTTAAACAAACAAAATATGATAGTGGAGGCCTAGTATAACTGAGATTCGTTTCCTAATTTTAGTAACTTTATTAATTATTATGATTCTGCGTATTATAATGTGTACACCTATTTATGTACCTATTTATTTATTTGTTAATTTGCAGTTATATTTGTTATGCTTTGTCAGGCAAGATTGAAAAATGCTAAGCAATATCTTGTCCTTTTGGGATGTATTTAGTTTATGTTTCTATTTTTTTTCGATTGTTTTGTTATATTTTATACACCCAATAAATATGTATTATTATTATTATTATTATTACTATTATTATTTGGTCTTGATAGTTGTGCCTTAAAGTATCGCTTGGGTCCCATCTTCCAATACCGAGATATATAATCCTAAATTTCACCGACCACCACTGCTAGGAGCTCAATAAACTAAGAGTTTCTTCTTCTTTTTTCTTATTTTTTATGTAGCATGTATATATATTTTTATATTTTCTTAAAAGCAATGTGTCATGCTTCCTTTTATTTTCCCTTATGTTCTGGAATTTTAGTCCTTCTGTCTTTGACATTATGAATATGAAGTTGGCAGTCCTATCCCCAATTTGCCCTTAGTTTATAACTTATAACATAACTGTCACACTTCTCTTTTTTAAGCATATTCTCTGCCAGGGACAGCAAAATTATGGAATAAATAGGCTTCTCTTCAAGTCATCATATTCTACAGCAATTTAGAGGTATAATAGATCTGTTCTACGTAAGGTACTTCTCTTAACATAAAATACACTTGAGAACTTGTATAATGGAATTTGACCAAATTTTTATAGTTGTTTAGATTAACAAAATAACAAACTTACTAAATTGTCTATGAAAAACAATCCTGAATTTCCAAAAATATATTGCAATACAATAACACAGCAAACAATTCACCACTACTGTAATCTACCGTAAGTAAATCCCAACTGACACAATATAATTATTGGGTTTTTTCAACAATTTTTTATAAATTTTGTGACAGCTATAAGTTTCAGTTTCTGAGATACTTCAGCATTGCTGCTACCAATTTGTGGTTTTTACGCGGCCTTCTAAGAAAGCTCGGCTACTGCTTGACCTTAGTTAATAGCAAGGCCTTCATCAAAGTCAACTTTGCTTTCTTGCGCCTAGGTGGGAGAACCTGAAAAGTAGTATACTCCGCGATATAATATCAAAAACCCGAAGAAGTAGCTGGTCACTTCTACCGTTTGTTTCCTATCGGACAGCCCACTGAATTGGGTAAAGTAGACTTGGTGAAAAGTGACTTTACTATAGTGGTGGTGTGAAATTTTGATTAGCATTTAGTGTGTGCCTTTTCAAGCTTTTCGGATATATGTAATTATCGTCCATGTAAGTACAAATATTTTATTACATTTACCGAATATCAATTAGTAATGGGTAAAGATAATATGCAACTCAGCAGGTGCAATGGAACCTCTTGTGCAACGCAAGATATGATAATAAAAATTATGAACTGTCGTTGGTGAGAACAAAGGGGAAGCCATTTTATTTTTGGCAGGTGCACTAAGAAAAGTGAGGGTTACTGTGAAACATTAAACAGACATTTTTATTTTATAAATATATACAGGGTGTCTCAATTTTATTCTAGGAAATTTTAGAAATGAACAGAGCAGTTAAAAATAATGCGGGAAACTTTTGTCAGCTTACATCAAAGAATGCATAGTAAACCATTGTGCTGAAATTGAATTACTAAAATCAAATATATTTAATAACTTTAAGGGGTGAAGGGATTTTCTCTTCAAATTTTGTAAATGAATATAGCATAAAGCGATCTATGTCATACTGCAATGAATAGAAGGAAATTACTCTGCAGTGGCGTAGACACTGGGTGGTAGTGGCATATTCATTTATTAAAAGAAAATAGTGCGCTACTGACTAAAATAAAATACGAGACCATTTTGAAATTTACATTAATTTATAAAAAGATCTCCCGCAAAAATCTTGTATGACTCACTGTTGTCCGGCTAAATTAATAAATTCCAATCTTTGTTTTTCTTACACTTTTTCCTGATCATAAAGTCGAAGTTGCTCTGTAAACAATTACGTATTGACTATAATTGTGTTGTCATCAAGGTAGATGATTTAAGTCATATACGATATTGTTGATATTTTTTGGACTCAAGTCTTTGAAATGCAATTCAAATTCACAATTCAAGAATACGTTCAAATTGTTTATTGTTATGGGTTATGTGACAACAATGCTGAAGCAGTTGCGCCTGAGTATCATAGATGATTTCCTACCAGAGGATGACCTAATTCCTAGGTATTTAGTCACACATTTCTCCGTTGTCACTGGTTTGACCAACTTTATGCCAATAGAAGGAATGACAAAGGAGCAGCAGTTGTATGGCCACCACGCCCTCCAGACATTATTCCACTAGATTTCTTTTTATGAAACATTATACACTTTGGTCTACGATTCATTTGTTCATTGACAATGAATGTGTATAGCGAGTTACGAGAAAACAAACCTCAACTACAACACATCGTACAAGAAATTATTAGACGCTGTCATGCATGCGTTCAGGCAAATTTTTCACATTTTGGCGTACTTATTAATGAACACAAATCACACATACATGTAGATAATTTGTCAACTATTATAAAAAGATAATATAGAAATAAATTAATGAAAGAAAAACAGAACATTTTACTTAAAATAGCAGCAGAAGAATAGTAAGCAATTTATGACACAAGGACGAAAAATGGAGTTTTTTTTTCGTACGATTGCAGAAAATTGCGTCATTTGTTTATGGCATCCATTATTTTGTTAATAATTGTTTACCGTCCGAAAAGTACTTCTCATCCTAGAACGAAAACACTTTTCGGTCGGGAAAAATAGTCGCCTAGCAACCACAACAAAAAATAATACCTGTTATAAAAAAGTTATCTTTTCGTCCAGATATTCGAACCAAAAAAACATCACAATCGAATAAAAAAAGATCTTTTTATATTCATCTATATGTTCTGTAAGCGTTATGATGGTTGTGCTACATGTAATATGCGTACATATTTTTTATAATAATAATAATAATAAACACCACAGAAATTAGACAACCCCCAAATACAAGACCGAAACTACACGGGCAAGAATTAAGGCGCGTTTACATTGGTATAGTTTTACCAATTTTTCCAATTTAAAATCTTTTATTCCCTGTTAATATAATCATAACTTATGGTAATCTTGTAGTATATCATTAATATCTTAGACTACACCATGATATATATTAAATGAACATAGTAGATAGTTACTAGTACAAGTAAGCCAGATTAGCCGGCTTTCCCATACTCAGCTTGTTGTCGGTATAAGTACTTTCTCATTTGATTTACATTGGATTAGTAGCTGTCATTCAAGTTAGTGGTACAAGTAACTAACCCATTTACTATACAAATGTAAGCGCAACTTAACGCGGACACACAACCATTCCTACCGACATTGTCAGTGTCGGTGGCGGAATTCGAACCTGCAAGACGATGGAGAGATTATCCAGTCACACTTGCCATCCCCAATTACCTATTACCAATTAATTTCTATTATTGCCTATTATATATAATACTAATTAGGATTACTTACTATTTTATTCACTGTATGCACACATAAATACACATATGCATATACATATACACAAACAAAACAAAACAGCATGACATGGGTAACGTTAATACAATATGCAAATATAAATATTTCTACATTGCAATAATTCCGTCAGAGCGACAAATCCTCCTTGGTTGCGTTAGGGCTGTTCTGGTGGCCGCTGTTGTGGCCCTTTGCCATGGATCTTCGTCTTTTCGTCTTGTTTATTGGTAGGCATTTTCCTATAACATAGATGTACAGTGCGTTTAAGTTTATTATTTTGTCAAATTTATAGCAATGAAAATAAAAAAGACTTTACAAAGTTAGTTAAATATGTCGACAATACAGGAAAATACTGGAAAAACAACCTGCTATAAACAATTGAAATTTAGAATATGCATGAATTGGGTGTAGCAATGGAAAAGGCATGTCCACGCATTGTAAGGAGTTAAGGGAGGGGTTTAGGATGTTTGGTTAGGGATGTGGTTTGTAAAATAGGGCATGTGTGTCTGTCGTTGTGCGTATTTTGTCAGTTTTAGTCGACTTCATAGTAAAGAGGAAGGTTCTCGTGTATTAGTCTGTGTGTGTGTAGTTGTGATGTACACGTATGTCTGTTATATGTCTGGTTAGATTTGAAACGAGTATGTTTGCTTTAAAGAGTTTTTGTGCAGTTTCAGTAAATATAGTCAAGTATTAGTCGTATATTAGTGTTTCTGTGCAGGTCGTCTATTCGTATATACCTGTTACCGTTGGTCATGAGTCTCAGTAGTTTGTTTTTCGTCACCTGGAGACGGTGATATTAGATGTGCGGCTCCAGGCGGTGCAACCGTACGTCATTGGGTCTCAGTAATATCTTGTATAAGAGTAATTTATTGTCAGTGTTTAGTCGGGAGCATCTGTTAATGAGAAGATAAAGTTTATGTAGTTGCATGTGTGTCTTGTATTAACGAGACAAGAAACAATTATGTTTTCCTAATATGGGGTATTAAGGAGAATCGTTGGTCCAGTGTCAGTCCTAGGTATTTTACAGTCTTCTTTTCTTCGATAATTTTATTATTAATTTTGAAAGGGGTGAAAGTTTTGATATTTGTGAATTTTTTCGTAAAATTAATGGTCTCTGTCTGTCTCGTTTATAGTTATCTTCCATTGTTCGTACTATTTAGTATGTCTAGGTGGTAGCGTAGTTTAGTCGTGGCAGTATGTGTGTGAAAAGATTGTGAGTATATAGTCGTGTCGTCGACGTACATGATGGTCTGTGTAAGGTAGTGAGTAGGTAGGTCAGCAAAGTACAGGTGAAACGCGCACTAATCAACTAATCCACCGAGCCGGTGTGGTGAGGAGAGTAGTTGTTTAAAAAATATATTTGCACTTATTTCCGACAATTAGAAATTATAATTAGTAATTTACAATAAAATGATTTAGATCTAGACAGTTTGCTCATTTTATTAACACTAAAATTTAAAAATTCTAACGAATAGCTTCTCTGAAGTAATCAAGTTCACGATTTAACAAGGCACCATCCATTTATCAACAAGTTTTATTCCTACAACCCTTACCTGTTTAATTTATATAGGAGGCTTCCTTCTTTTTAGGAGTAGAGACGTTAAAAATGCAAATTTATTTAGTTGAATATTTAAAATTTGAGTTATATGGAAAACAATTCTGCCGATCTGATTTAATTCAATCACCAAATCAGAAATATGTAAGTTTTTGAAAATTAATTAACATTGTCAAATTTTTTCGCAACTTATTTACGTGATAACAATTTTATTCATTTATTGGATTTTCCAAATACACCTAATTGCTTCTTCTTGTTGACACATCGCTAACATTTACATTCAGGAATTTCTTAAATAGATAATTCGGAAGGGGAAAAATAACCTCGACAATAAAAACCGATAATAATAACATAAATTTAAACCGGTTAAATAATCTATTTAAAAAAATTCACAGCAATTCATTAGGACAAGTACATATTTCACAATTAATTAAAAATAATGTTAGTAATTATGTATTCTTAATATAACAAACCAATCAGTACCTTATCTTTTATGTTTCGCTATTTCAATTAACACTAGTTTTTATTTATACTAACAGTAATGTGTAGTTATTATCACGTTCCTATTTTAACTGAATAAACTGTGGTTTTCCTTGTTATTGTAACTTAATTACTGATAGTAAAGACACACTGCAATTGTAATTAAAACTTTATTCTCTTTTGTGTTGACGTAAATTAATTATAATCGTTGCAACATCGATCTAGTATGAATTAACCTATAAATCATGAAAAAGTCTATACCGGGTGGTCCAAAGAAACGTAATATTTTATATTGCTCATAACTAAAGCTGGCCGAGGTCTCCTGACCGACAGAGCCGTCATATGACTCATATGTTTACATCATATCATGTACTTGAATAAGTACAATAAATGGAAATAAATTTTAACAATAATGTTACATTTTATAAAAATTTGTATAAAACTCACCCTTTTAAGCAGATTTATGAAGTAGTTTGGTTGTCGTCATCACAAAGTGGGGAAAATCTATAGTATAATAGCATCAGAGATGTTTCTACAGCTGTCTCCGTCAGCGATGTTCGCTTTGGTGAAAAAATATGTTTGTATTTTGAAAATGACCGTTCGACATCTACGGATGTAATACAGGCATAAGTAAAACAATCTGTGAACTCACTTAACGAAGTTGTAGATGCACCTTCACAAATTTGTCTTAATTTGCTAAAATCAGGATCTTTCTGTAATACACTCTCGAATTTTTCACTAACGCGATTATTTTTTGCGTCATTTATAGCCTGTAGCTGTGTATTTACATCGTCCACTATTTGCAGCGATTCCACTAACGACAACGAACTATTTTGCAATTTTTCTAGTGCGTCGTGTAGTCCTCTATAATTGTTATTAATAGTTTTTAAATCTGTTTCAAGGGAAACGTCTTGAAAGCTTGTCTGGCTTTCCCTAATAGCTGCAGCCTCGTTAGGGTTGAACTGTAGTATCACAGCTTTTATTTGTTGAAAATATTCAGCATAATAAAAAGCCGCTTTCAACCACGTTCCCCAACGTGTAAGAATCGGCTCTGGTGGTTCAGGCATACCAGGATACTGTCTGTGAAGTGCTCGAAGCCGTTTAGGAGATTTGAGAAATACTTTTTTTTGTATTTGCTATTAATGCATCTACCTCTGGAAAACATTTTCGAATCGTTTCTGCCACAAGATGTAACGCATGCACTTTACACGTAACATGTAAAAACCTACAATCGTCTCTTTGAAGAAAACGGCCCACTAAACTCATTGTCGCGGCACCATCAGTCACAAATATCAATACTTGACTTGTTGAAAGTTCAAATTTTTCGAATGTCTCCAACACCATACGCGTAATTATTTCGCCAGTATACGCAGTTAGTCTTTTACTATCTAGTAAAAGTGGAAATGTTGGTTTAAGAGGGTCCAATACACGTACTATAATATTTAAAATAGAATTTTTTTTTACAATCTGTCGTCTCGTCAATACATAACCAGAGCCGTGTATTTTTTAATCCACATTTAATCCTATTTACAATGTCTTCACGAACAGCTGGAATATATCTACGTAACGATGTACGACTTGGTAAGTTCACCTGAGGATTGCATTTATTCCAAAACTCCCGAAATGGTTGTTTATCCAGTAGCGGAATACTACAGGCTATTAACATTAACAATAAATCAAACAAACTGAATTGTCAAAGGCATGCCATTTTTTTTATTTTGATGTTGCACGGTGTTGATATGACGACGACAATCTGTTTTGTGCCAGCACATTAAGTCTTGATTGCAAACTTTACAAATTATTTTGCATCCGTCATAGAATAAATCCGGAAATTCACCGATAAATTTATTCACTGTGCCCGCGTACGGTCGTTTTTTACCCTTTGGCGCGTTTGACATTATGTGTAATTTATAGGTACAACCTCACGCATTAACCTTTCAAATAAGACTGCAGCGTAAATCACTTCTAAATCGGCACGTGTGACGCCAGCGCAAGACCGTGGCTTTACTCCAGCCACCTCGGCCAGCTTTACTCATAACTAGATTCCGGATCTGAATATTCGATTCCAGGAACGGATGTACTCGCAACACGAATTATCGCGTATTTTAATCCAAAATAAAGCAATATAAATTTTAGTTAATTAAACTAATTTTTGATGTTCCTATATGACGAATCCCTTCTTTTTACACGTCATAAACTAAATAACGCAGTCCCTACTACAACAAAGTAAACATATGATCAGATGAAAATATATAATTTTAGGTATTTAGTACAGGTACAAATCATTACATATTTACAATATATGTTCACTACGAATGGTGTATTTAATTATGAATTGTAAATTGGTATGTAGGTATATTTTATTATTTTAAATTTGTATGTTTATTTTATACTGTTATTTTATTTAATTTTATTATATTTGATTGCTAGGTATAATTCTGCTTGTATATTCTACCATATTTACTATTTTATAATTTAATATTTAAGTATTTTACCTACTATTGACGTTCATATCCTGTAAGGCATACATAAATAGATGTAACAGTAATCTGTTACTATTTATATTATATCTACGTAAAAGTCATCGCTACCTCCCAGTCTCTACATTAAAGCTCAAAAAAATATCAATTTAAAAATAAGCAAATGTAGATAATAAAAAGAGAACATCGCAAATTTAATGTATTGGTGAAAGTGACAATGCCAGCCCGCTTAATATCAACAAAGGTGTTGGAACATTCAAATGCAAAAACGATATGTGAATGTGTGGCTAGCAGTTGGGGTGAGAACTATGAAAATAATAAAGAACGTGTCTTGCTGTTTGTAACGCATGTAGTTTCGTATGAAGGTGGCTGAACAGCGCTTAAAATACACCTATTTTAATCTGGGACGTGTGACATGTTTATCGTTTCTGTGCATTTGTTTACAACGGTATCCTGGATCTGCCCTGATATTGACATCATGTAATATTCGGATCCGGACTCTACTCATAACAAAACTTTCTTCATTTTTGTTCATTTTAACTTATTTTTATTTATTTTAATTTTTATTAAATTTGTAGATTACGTTATTTACAAAGTTAAGTCTTTTTATGATCCGCTGGAACTTTTCTTACTGAAAAAATGATGAGACTTAAAAAGGTATAATAGAATAGATATTTCTGAATATTTTAAGACATCACACAAAAATATCTTTAAATTATTATAAGTAAAATGATTTTTAACACAATGGCATCATCAAGTAGGCTTTGAAAATTAATTGTCAAACTGAATCGCTGGTCTGTGTCCGAATGCATTGCTTGTGTTGAAATTTTTATAAAAACCTAATCTACTATTCAAACGCAACGTTTATTCAGGCACCAGTTTCTTAGACGGAATTGTCCTTGTCCCAAAACGATAACACGATGGGTTCATAAATGACGACAGACTAGCAATGTGCAAGGTAAGTATAGAATTACACATTAAACACTTGTATCAAAGCCTACTAATGTCGAGAGAGACTTAAATACGTAAATCATAATCCTAAGAAATCCATTGAGACACATTCTGCAGTTCTCCAAATTTCAGGACTATTAGAATCTTTATTAAAATCATATTATCCAAAATCAAAACTTCAAATTCCTTAAATAAAATATCTTTTCATAAAATTAGGATAAAGACATGCAAATAAGATCATTTGACATCGATAGTATTCTTCCATATGAATCTAATATTTAAATCATCTAAATATACTTGTATCTTCTTAGTATTTGGGCAACAGAAATTCGAGGAAGAATATGACCATTTATTAGGAGCATAGACATTATTATCATGTATCCAAAGATAATGTTTTAAAGACAATTATCCATGTGTCTCCTAGTATCAGATCAATAGAAATACGAATTGCTATTTACTTATTTATTAGGAGATCAGATACTACTTTTTGCTAACCAAAAACAATGTTTTCAATTAATTAGTATCCATATTTCGAGCTGGAAAACAAAGTACTTCAACGACATATAATTTCATTACCTTTGGACTTAAATATCCATATTTCTCCTTGGTGTCTGAAAAAAATGGAAGAATATTATATTCTATATTATATTATTATATTATATATCTATTATTATTATTTTAATGTATTGATTCAACTATTATAAGTGAAACGCGTATGTTACTGCTAATATATATAAGACACCGTCTTCCTCTCTTTGCAATGTTACTCTTACAACATACATTTCCAAGAAGGAGAAGAACATTGATCCAAATAACTAGACTTGTCATACGTATCCATACTTTACAAAATTAATGTAGAAAGTAAATAATATCTGTTTGTTGCGGTAATTCAAGTTGGCAGGTCTGTTGAGGGATCATCTACATTGTTACCAATAGCAAAATGCATTCGCACGATTTGGGGAATCCCACACGGTAGCTTAATCTTCAAGGCATTTAACTGTATATGACAACAAGACCTGCTCAGTTGGGCTTGTGGATATTGATTTATCTATCTAGACCCTCACTATGTTATCAGAAGCACCTTTTATCTCTCAGTAACCAAACAGTTACAGTTAATCCTGTTCAAGATCTACAAATAGCAACCAAAACCTAGTTGCAATTTGTATAACACCTAGTTTATATGTTCGGTATTCACTCACAAGCAAGATCATTCAAATTTAACGATTTTTCTGTGATAAATGTCATTATTTAAAAATTACCCATCTATAGTTAAGCGTAAATAATAGTAATAATTGTACCCTAAATAATTCTCAAAATAAATATTTAGGTAATGTGAAATAAGTTTCCCATTTTATTATCATTTACAATTAAAATTTAATTACTGCCATTAATGCGCTTATAACTTTTTAATAATAATTGCAAAAAAATTGTGCTCGTCCCTCGCCAAGGTCTGATAGATGCTTCTTTTAAAATAATATACATTTATTGGGGTCAAAATAAAATAAAGAAGGTTTAGTGCCATATCCCCAAAAAAACAACTATGCAGCTACGGACACGTGTTTCGGAGTTATTGCTCCTCATCAGCGTAGCGTAGCTAAAGAATTGGATCTAGGATGGAATAGAACAGGAACAAGAACTAAAATAAAGCTGGAAAGTACAGTTTTTGGGGATATGGCACTAAACCTTCTTTGTATTATATTATTATATTATATTATGATGCTTCTTTTGTTTAAATGATTCAATTTATATCTTCATCTTCATGACGACAAATAACAGGTTTCAATATTGTAAAAAGCTCCAAAATGTAAAATATACAGTATGTGTATTGAATCATTAGACATGGGTCTCTTAAATGACAACGTTACAATGTAAACCAGAGGCAGGCAAGCCGTCGCTCGTCAGCGTAAGCATTAGAACAGCAGAAAATTCACGTTCTATTCAACTGTCGTGCGGTCAGCAGAGCACACTGCTTGTGATACAATGCCAATATACTTTTGTATACATACTGCATACATTTTAAATAAATTCAGTTATTTAAATAAGAGTAGCTCAGAGCTTAGTTAACGTTCTTCTGTCTAAAGAAAAGTTTAACAAAAATAAAACAATAAATTTGGTTAAACAATAATTGAAATACAAAAATTTATAAAAATTAATAAAGCTGATGTATCCAAACTTTATAAAAAATAAGTAAAATTTCAAAATTCTTACAGAAAAAGTTCGTAGAAGGAATTTAAAATAACGAAAATAAATTTATATTAAAACGACTAACAACTTCTGGTAAAATAAAAAAGAGAATAAACCTATTGTCTATAAGCTAACCTGTAGTAATTTTATATAGGACAAATCCGAAAAAATTTAAGAAAAGTATTTCCGAACACAACAAAAAATTTTAAAATTGAAAAGAAAAATTACACTTATGTTAATCATCTACTTATTAGAATAAATCCACAGTGTTAATGAAAATTTTGATCATTTACATTTAAAAAATAAAGAGTTGGAGCTACATTTTGGATAACGCCTAATAAAAAAATTCAAAATGAATGAGATTAAAATTATCATTTTTTTTATAGTATATAATTATTGAAACAAATTTAACATTTTACCTAATACAAAGATAAGTTATTTCATTTAAAAAGATGAAAGTAGAAAGCATCTCTCGTAACGCATTCATAATAATTATTATTTTTTTAATCACAGGTTTATGTTTTATTTCTGACAAATAACATTTTCTCCTGTGGTAAAGGGTTCTAAATTCTTTGGTTTAATAGTCTTGTTTTATTGCCTTTCTAAAATTAACACATATGATTTAACATTGGAAATTACAGTATATGTATAATAAATGATAAATAATAACGACCACATAATCTAGTACACACTTAATACACTCATTATACAAAAAGTGAATCAATTTATAAAATTGAACAATTAGTGTCGCCTGATTTTTTTATTGCAACAATTTGTGTTAAACGTGATAAAACCAGCGTGTTAAAATACCATATTATTCATATCGTCGGCCCAACACGTAATGGCGAAAAAAGCAATTTACAAATTTTACAGGAGAGCAAAAAATTTGATCTCAAATAAATAATTGTATATCAAATGATATTTTACAAAGCTGGACAAATTTTTTGAGCCTCATATCCTCATATGAGGATATGAGGATAATTGACGAAGATAATTGTCTTAGTTACAAAAAGAACCGCCATATTAATAGGTATAAAAAAATGCGGACCATTCCCATCGATATTGCCGAGATTCGAACCCGCAGTTACGATAGATAGACGTCTAGTCACGCTTGTCATCGCGCTATCTAGTCCACTGAACCAGTTGAGTATGTTTTTAAACGCCATTCTAACACATGTTATAAAATTATAATAACAACGACTATAAACATCCCTAGTATCTTCTAAACTCATATCCTATTCCTGTTAGTTCGACTGTAATTAAGCCGGCCCATTTTAAGAAATTCTGCAAAATGAACCTTCATAAGAAATAACATGGCATTTTGGCCCAAAAACCCCATAGCTTCTCTACTCAAGTGCACATACCGGTCGTCTATCTTTAGGAACACTACGTCACTGTTACATGGGCGTTTAATTTCGCGTTTTAAAGATATTTCTTAGCCTTCATGGAGCCGAGATTTAATTGTCTCAGATTGTTTCTTATGAGGCTATCTAAAAGGAAAAGTTTTTTCCGAACGTTTTAACAACACTGAGTAATTAAAAAGCCATATTGATGCTGTAATTCACTCCATTACCGAGGAAATGTTGCAGAAAATAATGGACATTTAAAACCTAAAATGCAAATGTTCGTAGAATAAGTTGTAACGAGAATTAAATACATATTTTGATTTGTTCGAAAGGTATTACTTTTTTGAAATGATAACATAATTTACCCAACCCTTTATAAATACACATTCTCAATATAAGAAATATCTAATGTTAACAATTTTTCAGTTAAATATAATTTAAATTTTCTAAAGAAATTATCTTAAATCTAGCACCTAGTTACCTATGAAGTTATGAGTAAAGGTCGGTAATTTGTCCCCCTAACAGGATCGTATTCAGGGCCATTAGAACAGACGTCATTAGAAGTCACATTAATCGTCGGAAACATTTATTTAAACATAAATTTATACTTCTAAAGCAGCATACAAAGTTTTAAAATATTTCCTTTAACTTGTAATAACTTATTATTTAAAAAAAATGCAACGTTCAATAGTTAAATTGAAATATTTCATTCACCATATCATTGTTAAATTTTTTATATTTAAAACTAATAGCAGTATGTTTTTCTAGATTAGATATATATATATATATATATATATATATATATATATATATATATATATATATATATATATATATATATATATATATATATATATATATATATATATATATATATATATATATATATATATATATATATATATATATATATATATATATATATATATATATATATATATATATATATATATATATATATATATATATATATATATATATATATATATATATATATATATATATATATATATATATATATATATATATATATATATATATATATATTAGTCGTTGTCGTATTTAGTCGTTATATACCCGTTCAATTGATAAGTGATAATCAATGTTCAAGATATAGGACGTAAATAACTAGTCGAATTTCTCTGCGTCTATGACTTTCGCTGCGCTTAAACATCTCTAATCTCTCTAATTTTTGCGGAAAGACAAGTCTTTTTACGTCTGACTCTTTTACTTTTTAACTCATTAAACGCAAACTTTGCATAAAAAAGGAGACCAGTGGTCTATATACCCAATTTACATCGGTTTTCATAAAATCAAATTGATATTAACTTGCAACCTAGTAGTTGTCTCATATGTTGTTTAATCAAACTATTGCATAACAAATCCTTTAAATTTGTAATTAATTCTGGTTTGGTTATTCAATATGATTAAGGAAAACTACACCTATATTCAAGGTTATAAATTTTAGGTGTAAGTACCTTTTCAAGATCACAATTAATCAGGATCAAATCCTGTCTATTGTCATAGAAGTCGACTTGCTGTATGTCTGCGCCTCTAATTATCTTCAATTAAACATGGTTTTATTTCAATTTGTTTGTGTTTAAAAAACGTATTTACTAAGTGTATTTTTTCTGCTTCCTTCTATTGTCAATTGCACGGATGATTTGTTAAAATCTCGGCATATTCCATGGGAGGAAATATTCTAAAACGTTTAGGAAATTCCATATTTGTAACATACAATATGCGCAACGTCAATTTTAATCTATAGTTTAACTGAGTCATGCAAAACTTATTATAAAAAAATACTTGTGTAAATTTGAACTAATTTCTTCTTCTCTAATTCTCTTTTTCCATCTTATCCAATTTCCTAAAATGGTTATCTTATCAGTACCAGTAACTATAAATACTAGTTCATCTCATTTGAAACTCAATGGATATAAAAACTCTGTATGCGCTTTCTCCTCAAACAGATACATTTAAATGGAATTTTACATAGACACCAGTCACAGTAAGAAGTGCACAAGGAGATAAGCCATGGTTCAGTAGAAAATGCGTTGACGCTATTTTTCTGAAGAATGCGACTTATCGTAAGTGAAGAAAACACCAAGTGAAATAACTGGACTGTAACAAACGCTTATCGAAGCCAATACAATGAAAAATAATTAAAAAATTGTAAATGAGGTGACTCTTGTGGCTCATAACCAAAGTCGGTAGGATATTATTTTACAACTAGCTTAATTTCTCGGCTTACGAAAGGAAAAACCGTAACAGTGTCTTTAAGCATTATTTTCTTCCAACGCAATTTCAAACCCTTCTATGGAAATAACACCCGTTAGACAGAAATTTTTCAAAATATGAATACCAATAAATTTAGAAACTGTAGGCCTCAGAGCTAACTACAATACTTTGCTCAGTCTTCAATAATGCTCACAAGCAATATACATATCTTACCGTCATCGAATGGATCTTTGTAACATATCTAATACTTTTATTCTTCTGAATTGAATAGGGATATTGTGCAAGCCATAAAAAAACCTAATTTCCTGCAGTTATTTGTGTATCGTCATGCATTCAATAAAAATTTCCTTTACTATATTGAAGCAAACCAGCTGAATTTAAAAAATGGTCTGAGCGAGTGAGTTCTTATTGACCATCAGTATTGATGCCATCCCAAACTAGTACAGTCTCCTTGAAAGCTGTAATTCCCGGTGCTGCTACGATTCATTTCCATATCGTCTTCTAACAAAATTAAGTAACAGAAAATAATGGTTACCTTCTCTTTTCACTTGATACACACCGTTAATCTGTTTGTTTCATTCAATACACAAACGCTGACGGTTTGTTTTGACAAACAAGTTGAAAAAGTAAGCAGCATTTCTTTTACTCATCAAATTGTGAAAAAAAACTAATTAACTGTGCACAATGCACGAAAAAATGGAGGAGCATTGTTGTCACTGTCAATTGTCATGTTATTGTGACCGTTCTAATACTCTTTTCAGATTTTACCTGGATGAAATAAAAACACGTAGCTACTCTGAATGGATCTGATAACAATTTTTGAGGTGTTAAAATGCGCTTACATCAGATTTTGTAATTTTCAAACCATTTCATTCGCTTGTTACTTTTTATATGGGAAAGACTAAACATTAAAACGAAAAACAATTTATAATCCGGAATGCATTGTAGCAGATACAATACCACAATCAATTACAATTTATGGATTTGATGCTACATCGTTCATCTTTATTAATAAATTCAATTTACACGGATTTGTAATAAAACATTAATGACTGAATTGTAAATTAATGCAAAACCTGCATCGATCCGACAGGTGTTCGTTAAAATTCTAAGCCAGTATCAATGTCACGGACAACTTAAATACCAGTTCATTTTTAAGTTCAAGACCATCGATAATTAAATTGTCAGTGTAATTATCATTTTTTGCAAAAAAAGTGTCTGCTGCATAAAAACACACTAAACAGCTCGAAACGAATTTAATGTGACAAATTACATAATTTACAGTGTTTTTAACATAATAATTTTGGTGAAATTGTGATTAAGTATCATTTACGCCATAGTGCTAATACTGCATACCAACACTAATGTATGTATTGTATTTTATATCCCCAGGTTATTTTAATTTTAGGAGATTTTCGTTTTAGGCAAGATCTCTGTTGTTTATAGATCAATTTGGAATGTGATAAGGTGGTCCGCCACCCACCACCATTCCCGGTTTGTTCTTTTTTTTTCATGTTACATCTAGACACCGGTCAATTTCCGTGAGTCCAGTGCCGGCACATGCAATAAGAGACAATACCAATCATTTGTACGTTGTAATTAAAATACATATCTCGAGTATTTCATGAAATCTCCTGTACTATATGCACACATTGGTACAGATTAACCAGACAAGTTATATAAATCATATTGTGATACATGGTTTGTAAAAGCTTGAGAGCTTTACATATACACTGTGTTCCAGGATAGATGTAACAAGAAGTGTAACGGACAATTTTGGAATATGACTTAGGGATTCAGTCCTGCTTGATGCCAAACTTTTTTTCAAAAAGTTATTATACTATTTTGAAATTTAAGAAATCATGTTTGTAAGTTGAGAGTGCTCTGAAATCACAAATATCTTTTCAAAAATAAATTAGTATACGTATTGGCATTTCGTGTCTGTCTGTCTCTCTGTATGTGTCTGTATGTCAGTGATATATGGCATGAAAGGGTTATCTCGAACACGACTCAACATAGAAATTTTAAACTTTATATATAATATGGGAGCAGTCCAAAACAGAACTGTATTGAATATTAATAAAATCAGTGCATTAGAGAGGACAATTCTTATGAGGGCCAGAAACAATTTTGTGTCAAATCAAGAAATGTCTCAAATTAAATTGTTCAAAATGAGGAATTATGTTGAAAAGGACTACACTTTGGTAAATTTAACTGTTCTAAATGAATTCTTGATTAGAAACATACGGGTGTTTAAGTTTGACGAAAATTTAAAGATCAAATTTTCAGAAAAATTGTCAACTGGATTTACATCTACTAGCAATTTATTAAGTTCAATCATTAAATCTTTGGACTTTATACGTCAAATTAATAACAATAATAATTGAGGAATAATGATTTGTGTCTTAATAAGTACACGTGAAGATCGTAGAATCTGCCGCACTAGGTGCTTCCCGACTTCCGTAAAGTAGACTGGATTTCTCTACAAAAGAGAGCAGTCTGTTCCAGGGTAGATGGGCCAGGAAGGGGGTTGTTAGCACCCCCTCTCGCCAAATGGTTCACTTTTTCATTACCTTTTTCACAACTATGTGTTGATACCCATATAAGTTTCACTGAGTTATGCTCACACAGTTAAGCCAGAATTTTTTCGATAACAGCTTAGAAACTACTTTATTTAACACAAAAACCCTCAATGCCGTCAGGAACACACTTGGATACTTACTTATAGGCACCGAAATACGAACCTTCGGTTTTTATCCATATACAGGGTGGGGCAATAGTGCGTCGGACTTCGATATCTCGAGTTCTACGATAACTAGAAATTAAAAAACCGACTACCGACTAGTTGACAACCTGGTCTCTTACCGTTAGAGATAGTTCCTTTATGTCCCCAGCCCCTGACCTATCATATTCCTCATTCCATTCCTTTCGAAGTCCGTTAGTTGCTTTCCTAGCTTGAGGTTTCACTGCAGTATGCAATGGTGTGAAGCTCGGAATAGCTTCCATCGCAACTGTTAGAATGACCCTCATTGCACAGCGATTATTATTTCAATAACCAAGAAAATTCTTAACAGGAAGGGCTGACACTTCAGATAAACACCACAGAAATTAGACAATCCCAGAAACCAAAACTGAAGATGCCCCACGGGCGATGGTTACATTGATAAAAAAATGCAGACGCAGAACTCTTTCTACCGACATTGCCAGTACCAGTGACCGGATGCGAACCCGCAGCTACGATAGAGAGATTATCTAGTCATACTTGCTATATGAAATATGTATGAGATATGACGACAATGTTAGTATAAATAGAAAAGTGATGCTTGCATCTACTGATAAAAAACTAAATTGTGTTGTTTTTTGTTGCTAAATTAGTAACGCTTCGTTGGTAAATTAAATTTTCCATCACTGACCTCGACAACACTTTAAAAATTGCATGTATTTTCAACGATAATGAATGTTATTCATCTTTATTTACATTTTGAGAACTAATTAAGCATATTATATTCGCAGTATGAACAAGCAATTGTTTGTATAATTGCCTTTAAAAAAGTTATTATTACAATAATAGTCCTTATTGTAAATGTGTGTGTGACTAGTCTGAAGTAACAGAGGATATTTAAAATAAAACAAAAAAAATTATATAAATGTATTCATCTACGACAGTTGTCCGTGAGATAAAATAAATGCAACTTATCCCACTTATTTTGAGTGGGTTAGGTACTACTTTTCATTACCGCACTCTTTTTTTAAAGTAAATAATAGCAACAAATACGCACTGACGACCAAAATTAACGCAGCACCCAAAATATATCACTATTTTGAACTAAATTTTTTTATAAAATGTTCGTCTGATTTTGATGATTTTTTTTTTTGGTTTGTAGTTAACTCTTCTGGAATGTAAAGCCATTCTGACTTTAAGTAAAAATTATATTTTCTATAAATACAAGCTATAACAATAAAGTTACGTTTTTATCAAAAATTCAAAATATCGTGTAGGAATCACCAGCATCAAAATTAAACTCTAGTTTAGACGCAATTGTAGTCTCGCCTTCTCTTAACATCTTCGTTTTTCGGACACTTTTTAATCTTAGCCATTAAGAGAGATATCAACAATTTACAATGTATGCTTTTAAATAGCGTTTACTAGCCTTTTTTAATTGGTGATATCTTTGTAGCCATTGAACCGATTTAGCTCAACTGAGTCTAAAAATAAAAAGAAAGGAGCAGGTAATATTTCCATATTGTTTTAAAAAATTTAGAGGAATCAAGACAAATAGTTTGCAGATTATCCCTAAAGACATATTGTTAATACATGAGCGCTCTTTTTGGTTTTGGCTTGCTTTGCTTTTATTGGGGCACATGTAGTACTAATTGGGTTTAGCGCCTGTTATTTGAATACTAGGCTTTATAATTAAATGCAGTTATCATTATTGTTCTTGCAAGAGGAGGGTCAGTTGTCTCCGATTCGACGAAACTTCGTGAGCTTGTAGTCCTCAGTACAAGCAACTATTTGTTCAAATAATAGGGCGCCTCTCAAGCGTTTCCGAGAAACAGACCTCTGAACTTCAGCGTTCGGTTTATAAGTCCTTGGAATTAGTCTATCGCGAGCTGCAGGTAGCCTAGTACCCTAACGCTAGATACCGGAGTGCTAGATCGATTCCCCGCCAATGCGATTTTTTCTTTTGTTTCAGTAATTTTAATACTTGATGCATCATCATGCATAGTATTACACTCCCCAGTGCTCAGGCTCAGTGTTATGGTCGTCTAATATATAAAGAGGGTTTCAATAAGAACATAATATTTCAAGGTTCAATAAAGCATGGTTTTCTGTAGCAAAGTAATGATATATTTATAATGTAAACATTTGGGAGTTATGTATTGAACTACACATCTGGTAAATGGCCGCCATAGCTTTGCTGGCACATGCGTAAACTTTTGGCGAAATTTTGAATAACGGTGTGGCATACATATGGCGGTATTTCGTTGATATAGCGTCTAATTTCGGCCTTCAATGCTTTGGTGATCGTGGACTTGTTGGCATAAACCTGTGACTTCAGATAACCCCACAGCCAAAAGTCTTAAATCGCAAGAGCGTGGCGGCCAATTCTGGTCACCAAACCGAGATATGACACGACCAGGAAAAGACTCGTGCAAGACCGTCAACGTTCACGAGCGGTATGGCAAGTGGCACCGTCCTGCTGAAACCACATGTCATCGAGAGCAATATCTTCCAATTGAGGCACACAAAACTGGGTTATCATAGCACGATAACGCTCACCATTCACCGTTACTGTATTACTTGCCTCGTCTTCGAAGTCTTCGTGTAATGCTCCACGTTTACTAACTCCCATCTGTCTCCTATCGACCTGGCGTGACATAATCTTGTGACGTCATGACAGCTAAACTGGCGCGCAATTCAAATCTTGCACATTTATTGAAACATTTTTTACAATAGGTGTAGGACAACAGGAGAGCAGTACTCTTTGTTTTTCGTGTTTTTACAGTCATCCTAGTACTAATAAGGTCGACTAAGGCAAAGATTAATGTATTCAAGTAATGCAATGTATTGAAAAGTATAAACTAATAAATTTTATTCTTCCATGTCATTTACAAGTACCTTTTATTTATTCCTATTCATGTTTAACTATATTGACATTTCTATGTATTATTTTATTACTCATTGAAACGAAAGAAAAAAATTGTATTAGCCGGGAGTCGATCCAGAGATCTAGTGCTTGGTAGCGCTTTAGTCACTTGACTATCTGAGCCTCGTGGAACATTGAATATTGTAATTCCCTATAATGTGAACATTGAATACCCAGAGGTCTCTATCTCGGAAGCGCTTGAGAGGCGCATTCATTATCTAGACAAGTATTTGTCTATATTAAGGACTGCAAGCTTACGAAGTTTTGTTCGAACGTTTGACCCTCACCATGTTAGATATTCTTTCATATTTGAAATTCTTATTGCAAACAGTTTTCTTACTGGTTAATTATTAATTATTATTGTCAATTATGATTTATCTTAGAAACAATATTCATTAATAAATCATGACAAAAATGAATTACATAATGCACAAAATTGTTGTATAGAAACAAGGAGTGTATACCATATAAACAAGGAGTGTATACCGTATTTTAATTATTTTAAATTGTACATTTGATATTTTTATAAAATAAAAAAGTCAACCACAAATAGGATATTCAGTCAGTGACTTGCAAGAGATTGATTTTCTAGAATTATTTACACGTGAGTAATGTTTATACTTATAGATGCTTAATAAAACTGACGGACTGAATTAATGTCCGATCAAATAACTAATAATATTATAAATCAATAACTGATATTAAGAACATAGTAATTCTAAATTATCCTTTGTTGGCTACATTTTCAATTTTTAAATAAAACAACTTTCAAGCGTCATAATTAGGCTTAAATTATTCAAAACACACATTACATTATGTTTATGAAATTTTATTCAAAGATGTATGTTAGATCACTTAACTATATTATTATTACATACAGTGAGTCCGTAATGTATGGAGTAATATATTATTTAGAGAAAATCCTCAGATTCCTCGATTTGCCTATATATTTCTTCGTTTATGAATTTTACTTCAACAGCTGATTCCAAATATGTATTAACACTTAGGGTCTAAAATTGATAAGTTGCAAGATACGGCCATTTAAAAAAAACAAGTAAGAAAAGTAAAATAAACACGTTTTTTATTAATTTTTGAAGTAAGCAGTGAATAAAATTGAAAAAAAAATTAGAGAAACTGGTACGGTGGAAGATTTACCCAAAACAGGCAGGTGTTGACGAGAATGCAAAATTAAATATTTTACTGGCTATTGAATAAAATCCACATACCAACGTTCGCCAGGTTTGTCGCGATTATGATGTTACTAAAACGTCAGTACATACAGTATTAAAATTAGAAAAATGGCATCCCTTTAAGATTCAGCTTGGGCAAGAACTAACTGATGGTGATCCAGATTGAAAGATTTAATTTTGTGAAACATTGATGAATATATGCAATGGTAATCCTCTTGTGATGAAAAATATTATTTTCTCCGACGAATGAACTTTCAAATTAAATGGTGAAGTGAATCGTCAGAATTGTAGATACTGGGTAAGAGAAAACCCTCGATGGATGTGGGAGCAGCACACACAGTATACGCAAAAGGTAAATGTGTGAGCGGGAATTGTAAGAAATAGAATCATTGGACCCTATGTTTCCGATAGAACTGTAAACGGACCGGCATATCTCCAATTTTTAATGGGCTATCTCATCCCAACATTATTAAATTTATTCCCCAGTAAAATTAATCCTGGAAATGTTGACAAAAACTTGCGGCATCAACAGGATGGTGCGCCTCCCCATTATGCAGCAGACGTTCGAAGGTATTATAACCAAATATTTCTGAACAGGTGGATTGGTAGACGTGGACCCATCGAATGGCCACCAAGGTCACCGGACCTCAATCCATTAGATTATATTCTGTAGGGCCATCTAAAAAACTTAGTTTATAAAACCCAACCGGAAAACTGTTGAATTAAAAGAGAGAATTAGAACAGAAATGAACAACATTTCTCAAGAAACTATAAACAAGGTTCAGCAACACTTTATTCATCGTTTAGGGTACTGTCAGCTACAACAAGGAGTACAACTCGAACATTTACTATAAATTATTTTTATTATTAACTAACTGTTAGTTCTAGTGACTATTATTTGTTCTAACAAAACATGAAAATTTAGTAAATTATTATATTCAAAATTGCCGTATCTTTCAACTTATCAATTTTAGACCCTAAGTCTGATACAATTTTGGAATCAGCTGTTGATTTAGAATCCAAAAATGAAGAAATGTACAGCACGTTCTATTTAAAAAATATCGATGACGTCATAACGGAAACAATGATGACGTCATAACTAAAAATTAAAGAATAAAGTGCGCAATTGAAATTAAAAATCGACGTGTCCGAGGATTTTTTCTAGATATTTTTGGTTTAAGAAATAATGAATTTATTCCATACTTTACGGACACTGTATAATAAACGGTCGGAAACGAAAACAATTAGATAACTAGATAATATAAGAACTAACATAAATAAAACGTCGCTTATTATTGTTTACTTAAGGCCGCGTTTTCACCAGATATCTAATTTAAATTTATAAATCGCTGTTAAAGTTTTTCTGTTAGTAATATTGAAAAACGAAAACAAAGACCTTGGCCATCAAATTACTTACCTACATATATATTTCGAGAAATTTTTACCATTATTTACATTTAATATTATTGGAATAGATAAAATACATAACTTAAATATCCTAGATCTCACTGATAAATTCTGGGAAAAGAAAAATTCCCCTCCCCTTTGCATAGGATATCGAGCAGTATTGGACATTTCAAAAAATTTTAAAAAATTTCATCTCTTCCCTCAGCTTGACTATTTTGACCTAATAAGTAAGACAAATACCATTTTCCCATACTATTCAGAATCCCCAGCAGTCAGTTCTATTATACTTCAAAATATGTTGGAAAAATACTCTGATTTTACCCACATTTATACAGATGCTTCCAAATCTAATCACGGAACAGGTTGTGCTTTCCCTAATACCCAACTCTAGTATACATTTCAAATTTAAACTTTCTCACGAAACGTCAATTTTCTCCACAGAGGCTTATGCTATTGTTAAGTCCTTAGAACATATAGAAAACAAACAAATTAAAAGGTCTAGTTATATTAAGCCACTCCAGATCAGTACTTTTGACAATAAACAATACTTACAAACCAGTATCGTACAGGTGTCATCCTTTTATTAAATATATTAAACACTATAATTACATGCTAAAAACATCTGGTTTTGAAATACACTGTATATGGGTTAAAGCTCACTCTGCTCAAAACAGTGTTGCGAACGGAACCACCGTAGACGGTCTGCGTCTACAGGATTGTATAAATGTGAGTAAAGTAGGTTTAAATAAAAAATGGTTCTCTCATTGGCAAGAATATTGTTTTACTACACCTAGCAGATATACCCAAATCCAAACTAAAATTCCGAATGAACCTTGGTACTACTGCTTACAAACTTCTAGGAGATACATCACAACAATTATCAGGTTGAGATTTGGACATGGCTGTTACCCCAAGCATTTAAACAAAACAGGATTTTTCCAACTAATTTATGCGAACCCTGTAATGCTGTGGGCGACCTGGATCATTTATTTTTCTGTTGTGATAAATAGAAACCTGGTCGGGACCAACTTTATGCCGACATTCTGAAACTAAATATTCAAATGCCAGTGAACGTCTTACATTTATTATCATTAAATAACGACAAAGTGATTGGAGTTATTATAAACTTTTTAAAAACTTCTGGACTCAAAATTTAAAATAGTATTAGTTTCGTATCCGTCTTTCCTGTGTTTGGTTACCCATTCCTTACTTACCGCAGTCTATACTAGTTTGTCTTACAATAAAAGGCCCTGAAAGACTCCTGGGCGAGAAGAATGTGCATATGTCCCTCCTTTAGTTTTTTCTTTTCTTTTTCAAAAAAAAAAATAGTAATAAATTGTGATTAAGATTAGGTACATAGTTGGTAGTGTATGCAGTGTGGGGTAATCCGTTTTAGAATCTTTTTAACTTTGTTAAATAGTATACATATAATAACCTGCGCCTGGCTGTATGGATTTTATCCCAATGCCAATAAAAAAAAATAATATACTATATGTACAGCGCCAAGTGTGGCCAGTTAGAAATAGAATACGAGTGATGGCTGTGAACTAGGATGAAATGAGATGGAATAAGACACATTCATTGAACGTAAGGACAGACTCAGTCTGTGTTCCCCACTCACCATCTACAACCCACTGTTACGTTCATCTCGCTTGTTTAATCTGTCTTTGTTAACATTTGGCCACATTAGCCGTTTTACACACGGTATGTAGTACATCCTCGAATGTGGGTGCGAAGATGGAAATATTTTTATTCTTGAATTTAAAAGAAATAGTCTTATTTCGCATAACTTGCAGTTTTACAGCATAAATAACTGTGGTTATTGAATTTGACAACTCACTTCCAAAATCACATGTCCATCAAACAATACGGCAATTTCCAGTAAACCGTAGTTTATTATTTTAAAATTTCAAAAAAAATACTGAAATTGTTTAATTTCATTTAATTAGTGTCGTCAATTAGAAATACATATCCCATCACAAAAATATGAGATAAACTATAATGATGTATTTATTTGTTTCAGATATAGGAAACAACGGTACAATGTTGGAAATAACAAAAAAGCTAGCATTCCTCTATCCAACCTACGTCCTCGCCATAGTATCAATAGGATATATATGTGGAGAATTAGGGCACTATCTCATAGGAGTTACCAGTAAGGCCATAGCAGAAGATCTCCATTTCGGAGACATAGCTTGCCAACTTAATTATACAGAAGTGTATCTAAGTGAACTGCCGGTATTATGTTCCACTGCAAATGACTCCCAAACTTGCGAGTCATACACATTAAATGGCACTCCCTATTGCGAATGGAACTACAATGGCTTGGGAATAGATTACCAAATATTGGCCGGCCCGAGTTTTATAGCCGTTTTCACGATAGTCGGGGTTTTGATGGGATATTTAGCAGACAAGTTTAACAGGTAAGCATTTTTTTATTGCATAGGATTGCATAGAAAACGGAAGTTTATATGTGGTTTCTATAGGAGACTCACCCAATGTATACAAACATTTTTAACTCCATGTATACACGCATAGACATGATTAACATAATTTAAAATTTATCATAAATTTGGTGTTCCATATTTACTTTACCATATTTCCGATTTGGATGGTCTCTTTTTGCATTGGAGAGTGATTCCTTAGGAAGCTTACTGATTTTCCTTCGTAGAATACTACTACTGTATTTTTATTAATACTGATATTGTTTTCTCCACAAAATTTAAACATCCTGTAGAGTGCACTACCAACTTCAGCAACCTCCAAACAAAAATCACACTTTAGTTTAATCTTTTGTTAATATTTTCTTTTTTAAATCATCGTTTTATAACTCTTCTTAAAGGGGTAGAAAGGCGTTTGTGGGTCAATAGCATCAGGGATGTCAATTAGAAACAGTATTACAAATGAAAATCAAGTACATTGTAAGATTTCTAAGGATGCTCCGGTCTTTTTGGGATACAAAGTGGTCAATTACTTTCTCAAATTGGAAAATCGTTCGGAAATATTCAACATTAAAGCTTATGGTAAGATAGTAAAGAAGATAACCTTTGGTGGAGAATTACGCAAATTTTCAAACAATCTTCAGCTATGTGAGATGAATCATTTTTAACAGTTTGACACTTTCAGAAAAATTAGGTATTATTGTGGTAGTGGATCTCAGCTGTAACCCCGCAACTGCACCTTCACTATGGAAAAATGCTCACGCTAACAATACTTCTAACTCAGTTTTAAGTTTCAATCTGTTTATGAACTGGATACTCCGTTTTAATTGGTTTAGAATGTATCCTGAGGAAACCTCTTTGTTGCCATCTTTACTCAATTACTGAAAAACTGAGACTCCCCTACATCATGACAGATGCAAAGCTGTGTCTGCCTGTCTCAGATGTAATTATCCTCACAAACTTTAAGACGCATTCTCGGCGTTTTTGCTTCTTCCGTGTTTATGCATATCTCGACTGTATGAGTCGCCTCCAAATAGGTATTTAATTTTATTTGATGTTTTCAATTTTACCTATTTAAAACTCTAATAACTTTTTACTGTTTTACATCGATTTTACAATTTTGTATTTGATTGAACAACACCTTACAATGAGGCATAACTAAATGAAAGAAAGTTTAACCAGTCAAGATGAAATGCTCATTTGGCAGTACTTTATACCATATGTCAAGTTTATAGTGGTTGTTTTCCGATGATCATTATCAACTGCTTCTCTGACTAAAGAATCCGCTAATTCTGTTACTAGGTCCATACAGAGTAGCACGTTGTATCCAAACCATAGTGTGGCCGCTTTAGGTAATCTCACCTTAACAACATTAGCTTACACGGCTGTTCCATTTTTGCGATTTTCCAAAGAATGAAAAAAGCTTTTATAGCAGAAAAAATTTTTATGCTCTGAAAATTTTTAGTTGATGTGCGTAACAATGAATAAAATTTGCTGAAGGATAACTTCCTTTAATTTTGGCTTGTACACCAGTCCAAAAGCACCACTCCTTACTGATGCTCCATGTAACTTTTGCTATCAATTTTTCAGGCTTTCATTAATTTTCAGGCATTCTAACTCTTTTCTGATTACATCTATCCAACTCCTGCGTGTCGTTCCTTGAGGCTGAATAAATCCAAACTCGGGAGTTTTACAGCACCGTCTAAAACGTACTAAACACAAAACTGCTTGTACTTTATTATGTCCATCTTTCAGTTCTGATATATTTTGTACAACACTCTATTTAATGAGCAAAGACCATGAACACTGTTCTCGTACTTAATTTCACGGTAAGCATAGTTTACTCATAAAATGTTCCCAAATAAAACATTGAAACTCATGCGATAGCAACCTGTTCGCTCCATGCTACCTAGTCTGGCATTAATGACCGCTTGTTGCAGTCTGTAGCTTGCCCACTTGGCCTCTCTCACCAGATATCATGGAAGGGGGACAATCCAGGAAGTTTTCTCATTGCTGCTGACGATTCGTGCGTAAGTGCTCTTTCACTGTCATTCGTTCTAAATTCGTCCGTAGCTAGTTCCAGGACACGTTTGGATTGGCCTCCGTTTTAATTCTTTTGGCCACCGAACAATGGATCTAGATATGTTATCGATTGGTGCTGAATGACCTTGATACTAGATCCAGTAAATTTGTTGAATATCCATGTCTCATGTATTTTCCACACTTCGGACAACTAATGTTCTATGGTTATTTGTTTTGTGGAGGTCAGTTACCATATACCCGATGGAAGATCCGCCAATTTAAGGGGGATTTATAAACGGAATTCCTGTAGACATTTCACCTCCTCCGCAAATGGAATAGTATCACACATTAAAGTTGGAAGTACTTAAGATTTCCGCTTCCTTTTACGGGTAAATAGTAATATTACTATCTTTTGATGGTTTACAGACATTGTTCCCTGTCACACCGTTGCTAAATTTTATTATGCCTAGATGTCTCATTGAAGGGTTTTTGATATTACGCCAATTTTCAAACATTCCTCTGGCTAGTATGAATAGAATCATCTTTCTAAGGAGTGCGTCCCAATTCAAATAGGAGGACTTACAAATTTGCCAGTTCTATCTATAGATGGTGAAATGACCAATGCTCATGATTTTAATTATATTATTATAGTAGAGTTCGCAAGCACGTCACGAAAATTGGTTTAGTTTTTGTTTTTCATTTCGTTATTTGTATTCTTTATCAGAATTAAAATATGTTGTTAATTATTATTAATATAGGTACGAGAAATGTCGCTTGCGTTTTTATTTATTTTTTTATGGAGGATTTGGACTTGGGGGCGCCTGACAACTTTTGTGGGACGCATAGACAGATAATCCGGACCTGCTCAAGTCCTCAAAAGTCACGGTCCGTTATTAATAGTAGCATTCAGATTACAATATACCTATCGTATAAAATAGATAATTAATACCATGAATGGGAGGATAAATAACTTTTTTAATATAAGTGCCAAACTGCAATTTCAGAAACGCAAGAGTTTTGAAAATAAATTAAGAGATTTTTCTTTATATTTATAGACATGCATGTACGTCTTAAATATGTTTCAGGTTTCATTTGATTATATGCGTTAAAACTAGTTATCTAAAATAAATTATTTGATAATAAAATATTTCGCGAAACTAGTTTCGACTAGTTCCAAGATAAAATCAGAAAATTATTCCAGAAAATAAAAGTAATTTAGGTTTTCCAGTAGCTCCCCCTTTGAGTAATTCCACAAATACGTATGCTAACTTCGAGTTACTGATTTTCAATTAAAACTGTAATACAGGGTGATCCAAATTGAACTTTAGGATTTGAATTATGCGCCATTTGCGTTGTGTGAACGTTGGGAGTTTGCATTTGTACAGTTGGTATCGAAACACATGACAAATTCATCATGGCGTCGTATACTGTGCAGCAACGCATAAATATCGTACAAATTTATTATGAAAACAGGCGATCAGTTACGATTACATTAAGAAAACTTCGACCACTTTTTGGACGCAATAATGTGCCAACGATTTGAACTTGAATGACATGTGGTTTCAACAGGATGGAGTCACATGTCGTCACACAGCACGTGAAACAGTCACTTTACTTCAAACCAAATATCCTGGTCGTGTTATCTCTCAGAGGGGTGACATCGATTGGCTACCGAGGTCTTGCGATCTAACCCCATTAGACTTTTTCTGCTACGATTCCAGAGCTAAAAGAGAACATCAGAGGTGCAATTGCTGAAATAGAGCCGCATTTATACGAAAGCGTTATGAAAAACTTCGCTAAAAGAATGGTATCATGTCAGCGGAGCCGTGGAGGGCATTTGGCTGACATCATAAGTTTGTACTTTATACTGATAGCAATAAAATTCGGATTTTTCCAATATTTTGATTTTTATTCAGAAGGCAAATCCTAAAGTTCAATTTGGATCACCCGTTATAATGAAACCATTTAGAATAATCAGCCTGTGACGAAAACTAGAAAAACACAACCTTGTCATGTTCCCGGTATTTATCTTAATACTCATTATCTTTCAACCTTCTAATAATCCAATATAACATGCATTACTTTACAACATATGTTTTATAATTAGCTCACAGAACAAGGAAATGTGTCAATATAATAATTATTCAATGTATTACCAGTATCTATAAATATGTATTATAATAACTTTTAGTTTTTTTCTCGCTTTCAAAAATGCGGAACTATGTTAGAGCAAGAAAATAACGTACATACATTCTAGTGCAAGAAAATGCAAAATTAGTACCTACGAATTCTCAAATAGAAAGCTGAAGATGACAAATAATAAGTTGCCAAGCAAGACGTGGCACCTTTTCCTAGTAGTATTCTTATCGTCTTTCTCTTCAGTTTTTTTCATCGATTTTTGCTGTTTTTGCGTTTTTCCTTCGATATACAGAATGCATCATAAGTTACGCCCCATCCAAAAAATATGGGTTTATAAGAGTAAAATAAGTGAAAACCAAAGAACAAAAAAATTTTGATTTCTCCTTCGTTATCGAGTTATTGTCAAATTAATTACAATTCTTTGGTCCAGTAGGCTTGAATGCTGAAACAATATCTAACTGTCAACGTAATCTCTGTCAACATGAGGTTTATGCTGTAGAGAGTTAGAGATTCTCTTTTACAGCGTGTTAACTTGTACAAGTTGGTGGTGGATTAATTGAACATATTCGTTAATAAATTTAATGGTATTCTTACATGTTTAATTGCTAATTTTAAATAAAATAATGGGTAATGTTCCAAATTGGTTATTTTCAAATTGAAAACCTATCACGCTAGTCAATATCTATGACTTAACTTATCTCGGTGGTAATCGAACTCTTCACATGACCGTCCGGCTATTGAAAGTTCGCCAATCAAGTTCCCTTAGTAGGTCTATCAATAATTTTGAATCTAAAATAATAATTAAATTTTGTACGTTTTCCAAAATTTTGCCTATTCAGAATATTGTTTTAATGTTAATGTTTGTAAAAAAATACATTATACTTTAAAACTCTTTAATAAGTAGGTGTAGGTAACCAACTGCAATAAACTTTTATATCGAGTTTAATAAAATTTTAAATGTCACACTGCTTTTAAAGGTGAAAACCAGTCAAAAAATGGAACAATAAACACACCGTATTTAATACTAAAAAGCAAAAAAATCAACAGTAGGTATACAATCAACATTAATAATATACACGATCCTGTATTTGCTAATTTACTGGTAATATTACTACGTCATTTTTGAACAAAATAATAGATAAAAAAAAGAAATTTTCAGTTAAAACTAGTAAGATTTAAAATGAAATTGAAAAACATTTTGTTATTATTCTGGGTTTACTATCCATTTCTACCAAAATCTACAAATCAGGATGTTCCGCAACTCGATGATCATAGCGAATCCATATTCTTACTTGAAGTCATTTTTGTATAAAAAGTTCTAATGAACATATATCCTAAAGGGCACTGTTTCTGAGTTATTGATAAATTAAAAATTCTAGTGGCTGTAATTCTAAGAATATGTTGATTGTTGTCAAATTTTGACCTTGATTACCAAGGCGTGACGTTTCAAATAAATAAATGTCACTCTCAGATACAATAATTTAGTAGTGAGTAGCAGTTATTGATACAATTTGCAATTATGTCAGTAATATCTATATTTTCTAATCAAGAATACGCGGACAGTGGATTCGCATACGGTTTTGTGCGTAGAGCTCAGCTGTGTATTATTAATTAAGTTGGTCATTTTGAATCACATTTGCATTAAAACTAATTGAAAATTTAAATAAAAGTTAAATGTAAAAATATTAAAAGTTAAATAATAAACGTTAGAATTACAATCACTGAAACTTTTCATTTATCAATAACTTGTCCACTTTAGGATATATGTTCATTAGAACTTTTTGAACATGAATGACTTCGAGAATATGTATATTTGCTATGACCATTGAGTTGTAGAACACCTTGTATATTGTTTGTACTTAATAAATATAATTAATACACATTCTAAGAATTTCTAAAAATGAAGGTCCACTCCTCTTGGAGGATTTCGTCCAGGTCTTTACACACTGTGTCCAAGATAAGAATGCACAGCATGGACATCTTGGAAATGGTAGGAGATACGCATTCGGTTAAATGGGGAAAAAGTTGCGTAATTAGGATACTATCACAATGGTCTTAACCAATGTCAAAAACTATTTTTCGTTTTTGATTTATTTCGAAAACAGTAAATTTTTGAAATTTGCTTTTAATTTTTTTTTCACGTTATTTTCAAAAATATGAAAAAACAAACAAAACATCCTCATTGTACTTTCTAATGAACTTTAACGTGGCAATGATATTTTCGCCCTCCGACGTTTCGTGATCGTGGAACCATCATCAACTTCTTTTTTTTAATACGGCCCTGAATTTTTTTTACGGATTTTGAATGCATTCTTCATTCTAAATTCACCTATGTATTACACATAGAGCTTACAACATGTTTTTTTCTAGTTATAGTCGTTACTAGGATTTATGAAATGAATAAATAATAAATTTAATTTGAGGACTAGATACAAATACAATTTATCAGGTACTCGTCCATCTAGTATGTTAAATAATAATCAGTTAACAAAACAAATGGTTTAATACTGAATAATAATAAACTAATTACATATGTGTTAACCTCAGTAACTGCACACATATAAACAATCGAATTTATTATAACCATAGATGTCAAACCTCTAATAAATGTTAAAAATGGGAACCGTTATTTTCTAAGCAAAGATAGCATCTTCGTATAGTAGAGTCTAAAACTCTAGTTAGCATTTCTGGAGTAATGCTGTTAAATGCTTCGGTAACAGATGCCTCTAATTCTTGTTCATTTTCAAAATTATGCCTGTATACGAAGTTTTTGATATATCCCTACAGAAAAAAATCCAACGGTGTTGATTTTCTCGGGACCAATGATGTGTATTTTTTCGATTAAAAATACCATTATTAGTGACCATACTTTCGTCTGACCAAATTGCTTTGAGGAAAATTTTCATCATCCTGGCATTTCCTAGTATACCACTCACAGAATGTCCTGCGTCTTCCTTCGTCGCCTGGCCTAAGCCCTTGACAAATTCTAAATTTATAAGGATGAAGCCGATGTTTTCGTAAAATAAAACTGGACGTGGATTTTAATATCCCAGTAGCTCGTTCAATTTCTCTAGTTGATACACGTGGATTTTCAGTAACTGTCAACAATACACTGTTTACTCTTCGTTACATGGTTTTTGTCGAGACCGAATGGGTTTTCGGAAAGAACCGCGTTCTTTAAGATTTGACACTAACCTTCTAAAAATCGTTTTATCAGGCTGCCTTCTTTCTGGATACCTATCAAGATACAAATTCTCAGCATCAACACAATTTCGGTGGCACAAAATGTAACATGTTACCATATCAAATTTTTCTTCATTTGAAAACGCATCCATTAGTATAAATATGTATAAAGACAACAAGATGAAACAACGACTATTTATGAATATGACAGATCGTTAAACTTAAACAATCATTGTTTTTACCAGCCTACTTATCACTAAAGAAAGGTAACTCAACGTGTAGCACATTGAACATATTTTTTTGCTTGACTTTTATCAGTTTAAACTAAATAATCTTTAATTGAAGTCGTGGTATTACTTTTGAATTTAGAGTGTTCACATTTATGAGAAATGTAGATTGATGAAAACGTGATCGGATTTGCCGATTTGCTTGCTCCTAATCAGTATTTAAAAATAAACGATTTAAAATTTATTTCTTGCCTTATTTTCCGTTGCTGAAGGCTGAAATAATTAATACATTTTATTTGCAACTTTCAAAGTAAAGGCCGTACCTACTACATAAATCCTAGTAACAACTATAACTAGAGAAAAACATGTTGTAAGCTCTATGTGTAATACATAGGTGAATTTAGAATGAAGAATGCATTCAAAATCCGTAAAAAAAATCCAGGTCCGTATTTAAAAAAAATAAAGTTGACCATCAACTTCTTTTTTCCACGATCACGAAACGTCGGAGGGCGAAAATATCATTGTCACGTTAAAGTTTATTAGAAAGTACAATGAGGATGTTTCGTTTGTTTTTTCATATTTTTGATAATAACGTAGAAAAAAAATTAGAAGCGAATTTCAAAAATTTACCTTTTTTCGAAATAATAAAATCAAAAACGAAAAATAATTTTTGACATTGGTTAAGACCATTGTGATAGTATCCTAATTACGCAACTTTTTCCCCATTTAACCGAATTCGTATCTCCTACCATTTCCAAGATGCCCATGCTGTGCATTCTTATCTTGGACACAGTGTATAGTCCAGTGCGTTTCATATCCGTTCAAGCAAATAGTCCAAGAAAAATGCCTTTTTTTACACTTTAATTTTGTTAATCTAAACAACGTCTCAAAAGTCCCCGGCGATCCGTTGTACATACAGTTTTTTACTATGCGTAAACGGGACAAAACATTTATTTTCTTTTAAATTTTACGAATATAAACGTTACTATAAGATCGAAAGATTATTTACAAAAAAGGTTCTCACTCGTTTTGTCAATCGAGATAAGTAAAAGTAGCAAATACTTCGATTTTACTACCCACTGCGATTGTAAAATTATATTTTGAAAATAAATGTAGGTGAGCATGTTTAAAAACTTACAAAGAGACGATATAAATTATATGGAATTCGTAAATTAAACACTACAGGTAATACAACCTCTTGCATCCCTGAAGATATCGCAAGATACCTTGTGTGGGAGAATAGAATAGAATAGAATAAACTTTATTGCTATAGATCTTACAAAAAAAAAGACATTAGCATTGTCAAAGTTTAGAGAATTATACACATATTAGAAATTTACACAAGAAAAAAGCACAGTAAAATGTTATAAAATTATAAAATGTATAAAAGCATATTAAAAGTTAGGACTTGTGAAACAGCAGAACAGAGACAGACACTTAAAATAAACTTAAAACTAAAGTTAAATATAGTAAGCAATTTACTACAAACATTATTACTGTTTTTTTTTTATCTTTTTATGCATTTAAAAAATCACTGAATAAAATGCGTTTTCAGTTAAATATGTCTTAAGATATCTTTTAAATAAATTAATTTGATTTATAGATTTTAATTCTGGTACTGTGATCAAGTCCATGTCTCGTTGTCATGGTCTCATATATATCGCTGCTTCTTGTGAATTCAATAGGAATTTTTTTTTTTACAAATAATACTAATTTATAAATATAAACGGACGGGACGGTAAGTATACACAATTCTTTAAAAAACGGTTTACATGAATCTCTACAACATACTTTCATCATACATCTAACTATACGTTTTTGTGCAATAAATACTTTTTGCTAATATTGAGAGGAACCCCAGAATATTATTGCGTAATCTAAAATACTTTGTACATAAGCAAAATAGAACATTCTTAAGCAGTCTATTGAAAGTTGATCTCTCATAAATCGTATTAAGTAGCACGACGAATTTAATCTCGATATCATAGCATTGGTATAAGATTTCCAATTTAACTCACTGTCTAACGTTACACCAAGAAATTTCACATTTTCTGTTTGTATAATAGAAGTACCTTTTAACTGGATATACAATGAAAAATCAAGATTAATAGTTAGAGAGAACATAACAAGGGTAGTTTTTCTTCCATTTAAAGTTAATCCATTTGAATCACAATATTCTAACATATTTCACGCTATTGTGTTTACTCGCATAAAGGACTGTCGATACATCAGTTGCCAAGCAGGAATTGCCATCAGTATATTGATACAAATTGTCTATATTTAAATAATCTTTTAAGTCATTAATGTATAGAAAGAACAAGAGAGGCCCTAATATAAACCCTTGTGGTACGCGTTGTCGCACAGAAACGATATTGGAAAGAAATGTTTGTAGTACTTTGTTTTCAAAAGCTGTTATTCGTAAAATTAAAATGAACGGAGATATACACACCATAAAAAAATTATGTTCAACGGATCATCAGGAACTTTTGAGACTCTTAGAACGACGAAATTGAAGTGAAAAAACATGCAGGTTTCTTGGACTTTTTTTTTTAAACGAAATAATTCTTGTCTAAATGCACTGGACTAATAGTTCATTCATAATAGTCTTTTTACAAAATATTCTTTGCGTTTATTCCATCTCCCTCCCTTCGGTCTTTAATACATTATTTTTTTATAAGAATTAAGTCCTCGCCCGTCTTCTAATTGATACAATATTCAAAACAAATTTATCGGCTTTAACGTAAAAAAATAGGAAAGATTTTGCATTAGTTCAAGAAGATTATGAATGAAAATTACTGCGGTTGTAATTTCGTGTTTTTGCGTTACTTTATACGCCACCGTAGACAAAAAATGTAAAAAGAAACACGAAACATAACCTACAGCAATTTTTATTTATATTCCTTTATTTCTTAGAACATTTACATTATTGGTTTTTACATTAATTTTATTACTTGCTAACAACTGATTCGTGACCATAATTATAATTATTTAAATTGTTTACTTTAATTACCTGTGCTGGCTATGATTATACCTACATATAAACTCACATTTTGAATAATGTATAGAAATTAATTTATTTAAATGTTACACGAAGCAATGATAAATTACTTATTATTAATCATCTCATACCATCTAATAATAATAGCGTAGGTTACTGAGATATTGGCCTAGTTGGATGATTAATGTTTAATCTTAACGCTACTCATCAACGGTATATTATCTTACACCTTTAGATAAGTAAACTGATTATTATGGACCATTGGTCTGAAATTTAAATACATAACGTTTTAGAAATATAATATACTCAGAAAAATATAGTATGGTTAAAACAGATAATAAGTTCTTAATATCTTTTTATTATTGGGTTTCATTCCATACTAAATCATTTAAGTCGAAAAAATTGCTCACCGATTTCAATAACTTTTGGTACACGTGTTGAGGTTATACGTCTCATTAAATACCCAAAATTTTATTTTATTTTTTTTGTGATAAGCGGGTTTTACAGTACGATAATTTAAAAAATTACCAATATACATTCACAACCGAGTTTGAATAACAGGATTCTTACAAAGCGATTTAGATAAAGAAGTTTATATGACGCCACCAGGACGATTTTGTACAGGAAACAAAGTTTGTTCATTAAATAAAGCCATTTATGGACTGCAGGAAGCAACTCGAGTTTGGAACAAGAAATTACACATAGTTTTGTTAGACATTGGACTTAAATGTTCAAAAACTGTTCAATGTGTTTACTTTAGAGTGGATTCAGGAATAACACTATTTGTTGCGATCTATGTTGATGATATTTTAATTTTTTCAAACAATAACATTATAAAGAAAAAGTTAGAATCCGATATCATGGAAGATTTGAAATGAAGGATCTGGGAAAAGCAAATTATATTTTAGGTTTCCGTATAACCCTTGATCATGAACAAAATAAAATTTGGATTGATCAAGAGAAGTTCATAACAAATATGTTGTCAAAGTTTAAAATGTCAGAGTGTAATCAGGTAAAAACTCCGGTAGATCAAAATCAGCAGCTGACAAAACACTTGTCAAACGAATAATATCCTAAAATGGAAAATGTGCCTTATCAGCAAGCCGTAAGAAGTTTGTTACATGCAGCACAAGGTACGAGGCCTGATATTTATTATGCAGTCAGTCTTGTAAGTAGATTCAATAATAATCTGGGGAAAATACACTGGAAGGCTGCTAAGAGGATCTTCATATATTTGAAAGGTACTTTGTCATTTAAGATTGAATTTTCTGCAGTTCCAATTCAAATTTAGTTGGATATTCTGATGCTGATTGGGCTGCAGATATTGATGAACGTCGTTCAATCATTGGATATGTATTTGTATGTGTCACAAGGTGGACCAATTTCATGGAATTCTAGAAAACAACAAACTGTAGCATTGTCTTCTAGTAAAGCGGAATACATGGCGCTTTCAGCAACAGGGCAGAAGGCGATAATGTTAAGGAATTTTAATAAAGAACTTCAGTAAGAAGATCTGAGAGAATTAGTTGTATTTTGCGACAACAAAAGTGCTATAGATTTAGCAGATATAAGCAACTTTCGTCCTCGATCCAAACATATTGATATACGCTGTCATTTTGTACGGGAGAGGATAGAAGATAGAGGTGTCGTTGTGAAACAAATTGGTATAAATTAAATGGTAGCGAAAGGTTTACCGTATGCTAAACATTTGAATTGCATAACAAATATTGGTTTGGTGTACTTTGGCAAGTCATCAGCAAGAATTAAGAATTAAGTTATCCAGTTGATGTCGTGGTTCAGTGGGAACCTTGCATCAACATACATATGACTGCTATTTGTTTTGAGTATCTATGCATTGATACGAGTATGTATATTGTTTTATGTGTTGTTCAATAAAAGTATTCATTGTCATAACATTTTATTTTGGTAATATATAAACTTCCATAGGAACTTCCAAAAGAATCGTCAATGTGAGTAAAATTGTGTATATACATTTATTTGAATGCTTATAAATGGATCTTTTTTTTGGATGTAAAATAAACATAAAATACAAGATAACAATAAATATTAGAATTAGTTGGAACTCTTTTTCTCAAAAAGTTGTATTTTTAAAAATTTTCAAAAAAATCATCTTGATTCATTGTGTCAAATTTAAAAATGGGTTGTTAAAAAAATAATTAAATTAACGGAAATAATGTGCGCGACATCATCGCACCTTGCAGAGCGTCGGCCCCGACACTTAAGAAACACCGTCCTGGAAAACAAATATCACCCCGTTTTTTTGGTTTTTGAAAATTTAGATTTTTTGTAAAGTTATGTCATTTTGAAATTTAAGTTCTTCACAGTGTAAATTATATATTAACACCGGTAACCAACAAATATTTGGCAAGCTAAATATTTCATCGTTTTCAAAGCCACCTTAGTTAGCTATTTAACATTTAATTAGAACAAAATTGTATTTTCTTATTTTCTTTTAGCTGTAATTTTGTTTGTATTTATCTCACATTTTAATACGATATATAAATAAATTTCTTATTAATAGTACTAATAAGTGGTACCACGGTACCAATATGGTTCCATTTAAAAAAATTGAGTTTTGCCCCAAAAACCATTTTTATGAACTTTATTTGCTCATAAATTACGTAATTTAGTATTTTTGACGGGATTTCGATTTTTCTAGCATTACACGAGTCATTTAGAATAAGTCGGACCCGTCATGGCACACTTAAATGGAAAACTAAATATTATATTATAAAAAATATTGACGTTTCAAATGTCACTTATTTGGTATCATTGGATTCAGAAAATTATGGAGAATTCAAAAACGCAATAATATACAGGATGTTCCATTTAAAAATCTAAAGTTAGTGTCACTTCCAGCGAAACAGGAAGTGAAAAAAAATCACTTGTATGTCAAAAAGTGCCGCTCATTATGTATATAGGATATCCCTAATTTCAATCAATTATCTTCAAAACTAAAGGATCCTGTTACACCCGGTATAGTCTTTTATACTGCTGTTTGTGTATAATGTTATCAATTTATTCTTTTGACCTGCCAAAAACATTTTTTGGAACTTGATTAAATAAATCTATCTATCAAGCGGTGCTCATTTTCCGGCAACATCTGCAGCCAAAACCCTTCCCTTACTTTAATCAAAATAATTGATCCAATTACACAATCTTTGAATCTGTCTTACCCTCTGTTCTTCGTTTCTGTTCGTTTATTTTCGTTTATTCCAAATTTTCTTTCTAAATTATCTCTACAAAATCAAAAAATTGCAAAAATCACCTAATTTTTTTAAATCAAACTTTTATAAGAAAAACAAAAATTCGGCGATGTGACATAGCCGCCCAACCTATTGTATTGCCTGCAGACTTGCATTGCAGACTTATTCTAGTCTAATTTATATTATTAAGTATAGTAAGCATGAACATTTGCCTAATAATAAAAGCATATCTGCAAGTTCACAAAATGTAAAATTGGCATCCATTTTAAATGTTTGAAAATTAACTTAACTTAACTACTGTATTCATTTTGACAGATATTAATTTAATAAATGATGGAAGCTTACTATACTTAATAATTATGTAATATAGTAGAAGAAGTACAATTCAATCACACTGCACTGAAGTTCATTTTCGCAAAAACGGCGATTCCTATCGAAATATGAAAGGTATATAATTTTTCTCTAATAATGATTAAAGAATCATATTTTAAAGTCAAATTTTTCAATAGAGCTAACGAATTCAAAAATATTTATTAATACATCCAACCAAAGTCCCATATGCACCGTCCCTGCTACTTACTTAAAAGTAAATGTAGGACATCTTTAAGATCCTAAACAGAGAGTAATCTTTAAATTTTGATATACGTATCTGTTATGGTTTCTAAGTTACAGCACAAACAATGTTTTTTCCTCTATCGTCTTATGTTGAATCCATCTATTTAGTATAAGAGTTTGGCTACATTATTTTGGAACACCCTATACAATAGATCTAGTTTACTATTTCATTAAGAATTTATTTTTGTAAAGTTAAAAATGAATAATTTGGCCTCTAGAATATTGAGTGGAATGAAAAATAATAACTGAACATTTTTTTTTGCTAATTATTATTTACTAATTTTTACAAATCTTATCACAAATAAGTATAACATACATCTTTTTAAACAATTATTTTCCCGGCTATTTGCCAAAACGCTGAAACTTGGATAACAAAAAAAGATAATATGCACATTATGTTCAGTACAACTGACTCAATAATGTTGTTTTTAATTGCAATTGAGTCAGTCGTACTGAACATAATGTGCATATTATCTTTTTTGTAATCCAAGTTTCAGCGTTTTGGCAAATAGCCGGGAAAATAATTGTTTAAAAAGATATGTTATATTTATCTGTGAAGATTTGTAAAAGTTAGTAAATAATAATTAACAAAAAAAAAATTTTTTTTACTTTTTTTCCCCCAAAGGGGGGGCCCTTTTTTTCCCCCGAGATTTTTGCCCCCAATTTTTAAAATTTACCCACAAAAACTGGTTCTTCTCCCCCGGCGAAAACATGTTTTTGTCATACATAATTCCTGGAGATTCATCTAGAAATGCAATACTTGTTTTAATTTTATTTAAAAATGCGTACCTTTCTAGCTTGAGAGGTGAGGAACTAATATATACTAGTGATGAATTAATTAAAGATATAACTTAATATCTAAAACTATTTATTTAAAATAAAAAATTATGTACTTAAAATATATATTTATACTAATTTTAAAGCCATGATGATAGTATTTGAAACAAATTATATTAAAAACTTTTTTCTTCATAATAAGATTTTCAAAAGTACTGTTTGTTTTAGGGTGAAAATGTTGGCAGTCTGTACAGTTATTTTCGGAATAGCTATAATTTTAAGTGGAGGCGTTAACGAATATTGGCAATTAGTGCTCCTTCGTATGATTATGGCTGCTGGTGAATCTGCATGCAATCCCCTGGCAACTGGAATCCTTTCAGATATCTTCCCTGAAGAACAAAGAGCACTAGTCATGTCTGTTTTCAACTGGGGAATCTATGGTGGTTACGGTGAGTCACACTTCTCGAAAAACTCCTTCAAGAAACTATTGATATCTCTAAAATAAATTATTTGCATTTTACGAATTGAATAATAGTTAACAGAATACTTTAATTGTATCCGCATATCGAAATTACTTATCTGGTTGCAGGTATTGCTTTCCCTGTTGGCCGTTACGTGCCTCCATTGAACGCCTGGGGCCTTGGTTGGAGAGTAACCTACTATGGAGCAGGTATCGTAGCTCTTATACTCGCCTTCCTCACCTGGTTCACGCTCAAGGAACCCACAAGGACCTCAATTGGAGAAGACGCAACTCAGACTAACGCTAACGGCAAAAAGTATACCATTTGGGATGTGATAAAGGACCCAAGAGTAATTCTCTTGTGTTTCGCTGCTTCTATCCGTCACTGTGGAGGAATGTGTTTTGCTTATAACTGTGATTTGTACTACCAGCTGTATTTCCCTGATTATGATCTAGGTAAGTTTTTCATCCGTACTACATTTGTGCTATAGTTTTTCATAGTTTGCGATATCTTTAATCTGGTAATTATACGAAAATGTACTTACAGGTTGGTGGCTTTTTGCTGTGACAATCGTCATTGGGTCTATTGGAGTAGTAGTAGGAGGAATAGTGTCCGATAAAATAGTCGCGAAAATGGGAATTAGATCAAGATGTGTAGTCTTAGCTGTTAGTCAAATTGTTTCAACTCCTTTTGCTTTTGGAAGTGTTTACTTCAACCCTACATGGGCTATGATTACTTTAGGGGTGTCTTATTTCTTTGGTAAGTTATAATAAGATTTCTTTATTATTTTATTATAATTTTCTTGAATACTTTGTTTTATTCGAAACAACAGACAAACTGTGTTTAAACTGAACAAGTGCTTTTTATATAACAAAATTTTTATTAAAACTTTTTTTTTTAGCTGAAATGTGGTTCGGAATTTTATTCGCCATGGTCGTCGAAATTGTACCACTCCATGTAAGATCTACCACTGTAGGTGTCTTCCTATTCGTGATGAACAACATTGGTGGTAATTTGCCTATTGCCGTGGATCCTGTCTCCAAAGCTATTGGTTACAGAGAGAGCTTGTACATATTCTATGCTGGATGTTATGGCTTTAGTAAGTGTGAAGAATTCTAATAGTATATGTAAAAAAAAAGGAAATTAAGGGGTCTGGCAGTAATATACGAGTAGTATCAGGAATTTTCTTTGTAAACTACTCTAGGTAAAAAAAAAGAATATTAAAAGTAAACTTTCTTTAATTTTTTGTGCAGAATTTGAAAATAATAATAATAATGAACGCAATACTTAATACAATTTATATATTTAAATGTTTTTCTGTTTAAATTACAAAAAATAAATGGCGAAGGTATGACAGAGAACAAACTGTTCTCCCACTAAACCAGAAATTAAGAGAATTTACTTAAATAAGTGTATAATAACATCTGTATGTGAAACAATGGATATTCTATATTTAAAAGGATATTCCAAATTTGTATACATATATATATGCAGATAAGAAATTATTTTAATTAGGTACTATTTTAAGTTTGATTATTAAATAAAAAAAAAAAAAAAAAAATTTGTTTCAAGTTGCTGGATATTCATTTTCTTTAAATCATTGTCGATAGCATTATAAACCTTGCAGATTTGATAACTGTAAGAACGTTAAAAAAATTCGTATTGATTTATTGGAGGTGTTAATATTGTATGTATAATGTACTTACATTGTTTGGAAGGAGCACAAAAATGTATTGCATACTACAACTTTGTTTTTTAAATGGATTGCTATATTTTTTTGTTGATTTTGATTCCTTATAATATTCTAATTTCATTTTATTTCATTTTGTCCTTTGATCCACTGTTTTTGAGATATTAAAGGTTTTGGTGTATATAGGTCAGAATTGCAGAAGTATAGAGATAACGTTAAAAGAACATAAAAAAATTATATTACATAATAGGAAATCAACGGGTTCTACATAATGTAAATAATTGGAAACTTTGATTTTTTAAACTCTCGAAATTAAAAAGCCCTAGAAAGTAACAAACAAGCAACAATTACTCAAATTGAATTTGTAACCACTCATAATAAATACCGTAATAAATACGCAAATAATTGGTCAATAAATTCGTAGTATAAGCAAGTAATTTGTGTGCCATTACTTTGAGTTTAATTTTTAGACTCTTTGATAATGGTCGTGAGACCAAAACATATGTCAGACAGATCTGAATAAATTCGTGGAACAGGAAACCAAGTATTTATCTTGATTAATCTCTTTTTATTTAAGTATGTCAACAAGAACCAACGGCTAACTCCAGATAATTAAAGATACTTTGGATGGATTGGTCCATCTTTCATTTCCATATATGCAAGTAATAAAATTAATTGCAGTTTTTATCAACAGTTTTTTTTTAAATAAATAAAAACAATTTTCCCACATATTGCACAATTTTCGCTTTGGTCATATATGTTGCGATCGTTTGATCTATTTTGAACCAGATGGTTAATATATATTATACAGGGTGATTCATTAAGAACAGGAAATCTCGAAACTGGAGATACTATAGAGACCAAAATAATAATATAACGAGTCCAACATGCCTAATACAAATGTTACTGGTTTAAGAGATACAGGGTGTTCAAAGATTTTATTTAATAATAAAAGATGAATATCTTTTGTTGTAAACATGCTTGAGAAGTTAACTTTATTAATAGAAAGTAAAAATAAAAACATATTAAATTATGATTCTGTGTGTCTGTGGTGTTTCTATATTAATTATTTAATTATTTATGATTTACACAGCATACTTTTTATTTTACGGATTAAAAATTCCATAAAAACGAAATGCATTGAGCTTTTAAGAGCAAATATCTCGAAAACAATTAGAGATATCGAAATTAAACGAGTCACTTTTTATGTAACGAAGGACGCTCTTGCAGATTCTCCCATAGTTTCCCATTTATCAAAATAATAGAGTAAAACTAGCGCTCTCTATGGGCAACGTTAAAATTAGTTACAAATTTTTGTCTTGTCAAAAAACGGAAAGCTGCCAATTTGCAAGTTGATACTATGAACATTTTCAAAATTATTGAGGAATATCAAAATAATATTCTAACTTTAAATCAACAACATTTGGCATATTGAGCTCAATGGTCCTATTTAAATCTCTGGTATCTGCAGTTTTGAGACCTCCCATTCTTAATGTCTAAAGTCTTATACAGGGTTACCTGTATAAGACTTTAGATTAGTTAAAACGTTTCAAAATAAAATGTGGTCTCTGTGTACTCTCATTGTTATTAGCGCATACAGATTAATTTCAAAATATGTAAAGAGTAATGTAATTATACAACATTGTATACACATTAAATGCACACCCTTGTAGATAAAATTCCTTTGCTGAAATACAACCTTGTGTTGTAATATTATAAGTAAATGGAAAATGTAATACCACAACTAAATTATACACATATTTTATAACACATAATCTACGTTATTTAAAATCATTAATTATACCATTTTACTTTTAAAAATAAAACCACGACAAAAAAAATTATTATCGGTATCCATGAAAATGTTGATTTTTGCATAATTTCATATAAAATGGTTGTTTTACAAAGGGAATTCTTCGAGAGTCCTCTTTTTATAAAATATGTACGTATTTTTCGAATTCTTTTCTCAGCAGTGGGATCTTAAAAAAATTTAAAAATTAAAGATATTTGTGATAATAATTCCGAGGAGGAAATCCTTATGATGTCTTTTAATACAATTTTCGTAACTTAAAAACAATTTTTGGCACTTTGACGCAAATCACTTCATCTCCGTTTGTAAATTTGTATATAAAATTTATTTCTGACCCTTTTTGTTTTGTCTTTATTAAACAAGTATTTTTTTAAACAAAAATTAATTGTTGCATTTAATTTGCAGGTTCTATATTGTTTTTTGTTAACAACATTCCTAATGGACGGACCCAAACCAGAGACTCCAGCTCCAATGAAGAACCTCTCTGGAGTCGACAACGTGGTGTTCACCGCTGGCGACGAAACGAACTTACCTACCATTACAGCCCTTGTTGCAAACACTAAGAGGGTGGGAACTGAGAGCAGTAGGTTATAAAATAAAATATACAACTGAACGGGGAGAGATATACTTTTTAATTGTACGCTTAGGATCATCCAAATATCGAAGAGAAAAGGCCGTAGAGAATGCTCTTAAAATTCTAAACCTTATTTTAAGGCATTGAAAATTGAAAAACAGGCTCCTGTTTGATTATTTTTGATTTGGAAGATTATTGTTATTTTTTAACTATTGTGATTTTAAGGTCTTACTAACTCATGTTGACCTTTGTTGTTGGAAATAATTGACTTACAATTAAGAGACAGAGCTACATTTGTGTTATTTGCGAAGTAGAAACGAACAAAAAAATGTTATGAAGAAGTGCATTGCTAATTTTATTATAACGTAATGATTTGAGTTCAGTATAGTTGAGAAAAATTAAACGTATAAGGCAGACACAGCAAAGTAGTACCTTAACCAATAACTTGCCTAAATCAGAGGCGTAATGATTAAAATATAAGATACTATAGTTTTCAAGCTTAATGTTTTTTCTTCATAAAATCGGGCCAATTGATACATCAAATCTACTTGTCAGAGTACGCCTCTGTACATATTTTAAATTTTTCGTAAATTTGTTAATAATTATTGTGATTAAGAAAGGTCAATATAGTCGTTATACAGTGTGTTTCATAAACACTCATACTCATAGTGTACAAAGTTAATTTATTTTAAAAATAGTTGTAAATGTTTATTTTGTTATTTTTAGATAAATCGAAAAATAAAAATAATTTAGAAATGCAGCAATTTTATTTGTAGAATAGGTATTTACCCTCGCTTTGTAATAAAGAATTTAATCTTGTATTGACCATCTGATGAAGCCACTGTGTGACGAAACAATTGTCATACTTTATTATTAAATTAATATCAACAATAAAATACAACAAATAAAATTATCAACAATAAAATGGAGAGGAATAAATTACGTTGTACACACCATGAAGCATAACAATAGACTAATATCAAATGTTAGTGTTTATCTGTAAAATGGATTTTCACCAAGTAAAGGTCGATTCAATTAATTATTTGAAAGAAGCTACAATGAGCTTTAAATGACTTTTTAGATGCAGAACAACAACGCAAAACATTCTGTTTTTAATACATGTTTAAAAAGCGGAATGTTTCCTAACTACATACAGTTCAAAACTAGCAACAGAAGTGGATCAGCTAAAAAAAGGAAAAACATTTGGAATGAAGAAATGGCTTACAGAAGAAAAAAAATAACAATAGAAGAAAAGGGATGTCTACAATGTTTATTTGAAGGTAGTACACACAGAGTTAATTTATAGATTACATGAAATAGAATTTGAATTAATACATATGGATATTAGAAATCAGGCAGAAGAGTTATTGCATAAAAAATTTATTAGACAAAAACGTAAATTTAAATCACTTAACTCTAAAAAAATTAAAAATAATAGTTAAAATGATAAAAAATTCTTTGACCATGTTTACACGATCGAAGAAACTAAATTACTTACTAGAAAAAGGATCGAATTATAATATTAAACCAAATACTAACAGGTGCAATTTAAAATATCTAGTTGTAGAAACAAAAATTATTATTAAAAGGTATACCCAATAGTTCACTTAGTAAACATTCAGTGGCTGAATTTCTAAAATCAAAACATCAGAATAATAAATAAGTACTAAACAAAGAAAACATCACAGCAAAATTAATAAGTAAAAAGTCAGTTGTAAATAATATTATTTTTACTAGAGCAGATAAAGAAAAACAAAAATTATTATATAGAAAAAACAATAGATTTTGTAAATCATCCACTTTTGAGAAACTTATAATGATCCCACTGAAAAATATCAAAAAACAGTTAAACATGCAATAAATAATTCACCTAGTATATTTTGTTCTAAAGACAAATTTGGTTTAACTATATACGCCCAGTTGTTTCTTACTTAACAGCACCCTCAAGTAAACTCTCGAATAGACTAATAAATATATTAGTAGATGCATGTAAATTCAAATCAATAATTCCTACGGGTTAATTAATAGAACTAAAAACATTAAGTTGCCTGATAATGCTAAATTTATTCTTATGACTTACAAAATTTATTTTCCAGTATACCGTAAAAAATTATAGAAAATTTACTAGATACAAATAACACAAACCCGGTTGTAAAATCCGTACTCCTGAATTTGTCTAAACCAAAATTATTTCCAATTCAACAACGAAATATACATATCAAAAGAAAGCCTAATAATGGGAAACCCATAAGCCCTATTTTGTGGATCATATTGAGAAACAAATACATAAAAATAAATTAAATACAAGTTTTTTTATACTGGTATATATATGTGGATGATATTATCGCATGTTTTACAGGTACAAAAAGACAGTTAAATAGTTATGTAGAATTTATTAATAGTTTACACCCTAATATAAAATTTACGGTAGAATATGAAAAAGACAATTCGATCAATTTTTTTTTATAAAAATTAATAATACGTGAATTTAATATTTACGATAAACCTTCTTACATAGATATTACGATACATTCAACACATCCTGTAAAACATAAACACAATGCATATGTTAGTATGATAAACACATTAACCAAAGTTCCTTTAACTGAAGATAATTATAACAAGGAATTAAATTTTATTAAACAAATAGCAGTGAATAATGGTTTTAAAGAAACTTTAGTTAACAATTTACTTTAAAATAATTATAATATAGCATTAGAGTTAGTTTATCCAAAATCAGTAAAAACTAGTGAATTAAGTGATTTAAAATATAAAACTCTTACTTATATGTATAGGCCAACCTACAGAAAAAATATCAGTTGAACTTAAGGAAAAACATAATATAAAAATAGCTTTTAAAAACCGGATTTTTTAAAAAAAAAAAAAATAAAAAAATAAAAGAGAACAGAAAAATGGAGTCTATAAGCTTACATGTGGTACATGCCCTAAAGTATACATTGGACAAACAGGAAGAAATTTTGTGAAAAGATTGTCCGAACATAAACGTAGTTTTAATAATAATAAATTAGATTTGACGTATGCCAACCATTTGTTAGAGGACAGTCATTCTTTTAATAATTATTTTGATATTTTACACACAGAAAATAAAGAATTAAAATTGTCACTGCTAGAAACATTAGAAATCAATAAATTAAAAAACAGTAATTATTTTAAATGACCAACTAGATTTAAACTGTTCATTGTTAAATATTTGCTAAATTATTATGTACTTTAGTTAAATTTATTACTTGTCCATTTTATTACCCTAGGTTAGTCTGTTAATACGCATATATACCCTCGCTTTGTAATAAAGAATTTAATCTTGTATTCACCATGTAATAAAGCCACTGTGTGGCGAAACAATTGTCATGCGATAATTAAATTGTGAAATCGTTGTGATTTCAAAAACAAAATAATTTTTAAATATATTTATTACCGTATCTCCCAATATTTACGATAATCAAACGATTTGCACGCAAGACTGACTAAATTTACAAACGATCCTGAAGGAGCCATTGATAATGGATTTTTTAATGCCCAAAAAATATATTAATCTCTCCTTAGAGAAGAATACTAATGGTTTTTGGTGTTGAAATTTTCAATGCTAACTTGAAGAGCTGGTGCATAATCGTTATATCAAACAGTTTTCAACTTTGACATCAATTCTCCAGCTATATTAAGTATTATATCTGTGAAAAGTTTAGCAAAAACGGTTTTAGAATATGAAACAATATGCATATGAAAAACTACATTGCTTATTACACGATCACCCTGTTTATAGAGGATTGCGCCTAAACTAAGCATTGAAAACAAAGTTAAAGTACAGGCATAGTCTCCTTAAAATAATTTTAATACTTATCCTGCTTAAGCAAATATCACCAAAGTGTCAAAATTAGGTCGGCATTATAATTTGAACTGCCAATGCAAATCATACTAAACCCTACATAATTATTCATAATTTGCTACATTAACACCATAAAATATAAATGGAATCCCACTTATAAAAAACAAAATTTGGTTTAACACACTTTTCTGAACAACCCTGTATCAGCAAAAATATTTTTAAATATAATATTTTAAAATTTCCTGCTTCTTATTTAATTCATAAATTATCGATTATCTGAAAAAGTTGAAGGTCTACCTTAATAATAATGTGGGGAGAATTGTTTGGTATTATATACACCTAGTATAGTACTATACAGTGTGAAATCTTATAATGGAATAAATTCAGTATCTCAATAACAGAAATTTTTTTTGAAAAAAATCCTCTGAAAGGTTGATTTTTATTTTTAAACTGCAAATTTTTACCATAAAAATTTCATACCCTCTTTCAATCACAGAGCAACCCCTACGAAAATTTCACAAGGGATTGAGTTATATCTTGTCTGAAATGTATTAATTTTCTATACACTGGTTTTAAATTTTTGGATTTGACTAATCCTTGTCCGAGAGCCTTTTAAAGACTTAAAATCAAAGATGACCTGGTAAATTCACTTTCTTTGAAATCGCAGATACCCAACATAATTATTCATAATTTGGTACACTAACACCATAAAATATAAAGGAAATCCCATTTATAAAAAACAGAATTTGGTTTAACACACTTTTCTGAACAACCCTGTATCCACAAAAATATTTTTAAATATAATATTTTAAAATATCCTGCTTTTTATTTAGTTCATAAATTATCGATTATCTGAAAAAGTTGAAGGTCTACCTTAATAATAATGTGGGGAGAATTATTTGGTATTATATACACCTAGTATAGTACTATACAGTGTGAAATCTTATAATGGAATAAATTCAGTATCTCAATAACAGAAAATTTTTTGAAAAAATCCCCTGAAAGGTTGATTTTTATTTTTAAACTGCCAATTGTTACCATAAAAATTTCATACCCTCTTTCAATCACAGAGCAACTCCTACGAAAATTTCACAAGGGATTGAGTTATTCTTGTCTGAAATATGTTTTAATTTTCTATACACTGGTTTTAAATTTTTGGATTTGATTAATCCTTGTCCGAGAGCCTTTTAAAGACGTAAAATCACATATGACCTCGGAAATCCACTTTCTTTGAAATCGCAGATACCCAACTTCTAACACTGAGATTTACTTAATAAGATACAAGTATTGTAGGAGAAATCGCTCTAGTGAAGGGGCATGTGGGGTAATACTCTACAGGGCGCAGAGCCGGATTTATCTGTATTGCTCGCTCGCTTACTTTTTCAATGTAGATTTCTGTGCTCAATTTAGCTAGCAACAATTTAACAATTGTAGAAAAAAGTATTAATTTGAAATAAAAGTATTGAATTTAAAGTATTGACTACACATACAGTAATTACAGTATTCAAGTTCGCTTAATATAAATTGTTACTACCCAGCAAGAACTGCGAGGAGGTATGAGCATTTCTTACCAGGAAAGGATGGGTATGGAATATTAGTACTTATAGAATAAAGAAATTACTTAAAAAGTAACAAGAAACCTTTAAAAACAAAATAAAAACAAAAAAATATACTCTCAAAATAGTAGCAGAAACAAATTTTTTCTCAATAAATAAACTAAAAATAAATTCTAATAGTATAGTTATTACTATAATAAAAACAGAAAGACGTATTTTTGTCAAAAAGAAAAAAAATCATATCCTGAAAAAGAATATTTCTCAAGCACTGAACTACGAAAGCACAAAAACAGAAATAAATAATACAGTTGAAATCATAAAATTCACTTCACTTCACTTCACATGACTACACTTTACCTCTCCTCACATCGCTTCTTCCTCTGAATCTTCGCCTTTCTCACCCTCTTCTTCATTTTCAAATGAATTACTATTCTCGTTCAAATTTATAATAAATTTATTTTCACCATTTATATGACATTCAGCAATTTTTAAATAATCATCCTCAATTGTAATTACTTTCCTAATTCGTTTTTCCCAATCTTCCTTTTTGATTTTCGACACTTCATTTTGAATTAACTCTACAACTTTTTGACCGAATTTCGGAAAAGTATTTCCTTTTCTGACATTTTTCTTCAATTTACACCAAATTAATTCAATCGGGTTGAAAATACAGAAATATGGTGGTAATCTCAACATTTTGTAGCCATGTCTCTCCGCTACAGTCTCTATAATATACTTCTTCTCATAATTCTTCGTTTGCAGGACTTCCTAGAGTTGTGCATTATCATAATTGTCGTTATAATAGGGATCATGTTCCATTAAAACAATTTGTAACTTCAGCTTAGTAGAACTCTTGTTAGGAATTATATACATTTGTCTCGAATGCTACTTCACATTGTCAAGAACAATAATGCTATTCGGTTTTAATTTTGGAATTAGGGTATTTTCAAGCAATTCCTCAAATATTTCTCCCTCCATGTTCTTGTAGTAATCCAGTTACAGTCTTTCATGTTTTTTCCGCACAGTTTCAATGCATTATCAACCCATCCATCAACTGATCCATAGTGTAATATAATCAACCGAATTCGTTTATTAGGGGGCAATGAGATTGGTTGAAATTTCCTAGATCCATCAGTCCATCATCATTTACTACGGTGTCATGAGTATCATACCAAGTTTCAGCCAGATAATAAATTGGTCTATTTTCCCTTCTGGGTTCTTTTATCTCTTCTAAATATGAATCTCGCCAATCCACTATTCGCTGCTTTCCATAATCGCTATACGTTTATTAATGGTTTGATATTTAAATCCAATTTTTCTTAGCCAAGTTCCTAAAGTTCTTTTGGTATATTTCAGATGATAATCCATTTCCTTTAGTTTTCTGTCTACCACGTCAATAGTTGGGATTTCATTTTTTTGATACGCGTCGTAAACTAAAGTTCATAAAATTTTTGCTAACGATGAGTCCAGAGTTTTCGATTGACCGGCGTCGGATCGTTTTTTTTTTTTGGGAGGGCGCCTTCTTTCAGAGATGCTATTTCACCTAATACATCTAAATCATACAATTAAGGTCATTAGCTCGTCGCTTCAAAATATCATTTTAAACATTAAAGCAAATTTATTTCGCTTGCTCATTCAAATGTAGCCAATTTCTTCTTACTGAAAACACCTATGAACTTTGATTTTCTTTATCACTGTAATCACTATCACTTTCATTTTCACAAATACAATAAAATCTAGACGTAGAGGCCTCCCATGGTCGGAACATTTTTACATTAAATACGATAACCTTCTTAAGTTATTTTCAAAAACACACCAGCAAATAAACAGATATAAAATAATTTTTACTTATAATATTACACATATATACACAACTCACTGCAACATGATAACCTTCTTAAATTATTTTCAAGAACACACCAGCAAATAAACAGATATAAAATAATTATTAGGTACTTAAAATATTACACTTTCTCCTACAACGCACAGCTAAACAATTCGGTAACAACACTAAGTACGGACCTGAAGTATCACAGAATGTTAGTGAAACACCGTCTCGGTCGCGTGCCAACAATAACAACAATCATCTTTCTCGCTTTAATGTCAGCGGTGTGAAAAACGGAATATGTCATCACATGTGTTAGACTTTTCCCGCCCTGATGTACGCGTCTTACCCCGCACGTCCCGCCAGTAAAGCGAATTCTCTTATTTTACGAAGGTATTTATCATTCTAAAAGGCACTTTTACATATAAACTTGTGAACTTGGTCTATTACTTTTATCACTAGATATTGTTTGGCAAGGATTTATTTAGGTAAGTACATAATACTTATAACAGCAAATTCAATCAATTTGAGTGAAATCGATTTTTAGTAAAAAATCACCCTCTACGTCTATGTCTTTCCCATGAGAGTTTTTTCGTTTAGCGGAGGTTTGTAGAAAATGGAAAAAATCTCACGGTGCACTATAGAAACTTTGTTAATAATAATGAAAACAGAGTTACTATAATGCGCTATGTTTGTATATACAGGGTGTCGCAACCAAAAGTAGGCACCTTGAATAACTTTGGAGAAAAAAAATGTTTTGAAAAGTTGGTGAAACACGTCGACCTTGTTTCCAAGGGGGACATATTTTAATTCAATACTTGTATACCTATCATCAACCCTCTACCCCACACGGCCACCCCTTCTAAAAAATTCAAATGGCAAGGGGGGTCGAGTGATACATCTTTTGAAAGGTCTTTCAATTCCCTACATAACTGTGTATTTTTTTTTACTTTTATCGATTCGTTCTTAAGGAAAATAACTTTATTTTTGATGATTTTACACAATCGAAATCGTTTAAAAAATCTATAATACACGGCACTGGGTATTGGAATTTATAAAAAAACTACATTTTTTAGTGCTACCAAATCAACACGAGTTTTTTCGACAAAAAAAACATTTTCCTTGTCCATTTAGTTTTAGAATAATAAAAGACTCATAAGTATTTGATAGTCCTTGAACATTAATTTGTTCACAGCCAATTTTAAATCGAGATACATTTTACCAGAGTGAGTTCTCAAAATGGTTTATACCCTTCAGGAGAGAATAGAAATTGTCAGCATTTATTTTAAAAACGATAATTGTGCTAGAGCTACGGAGCGCATATTCAATAGAAATCACCCAGATAGAAGGGTTGGTTCTCAGTATGTTTTACAATTATTGACAAAATGTATGGAAACAGGTTCTGTAGGAAACAAAAAGCATGAACCTCAGCGACCGATTAGGAATGAAGCAGTTGAAGTAGCAGTTCTGGGTCATTTGCAGATGAATAATACTCAATCGATCAGGAAAGTAGCTGAGACTTCCAGTGTATCACGAAGCAGTGTTCATCGAATTGTAAAGGCCCACAAATTTCATCCATATCAATTTAAATTGGTACACGAATTAACCGAAGATGATCCCGATCGTCGGCTTGAAATCTATGAGATTTTTAGTGAACAATTAAACGGTAATGCCAATCTACTGTACAATACGTGTTTTTCTGATGAATCGACATTTCAGTTAAGTGGGGAGGTAAACAGGCACAATTGTAGGTAATGGAGTGAAACCAATCCACATTTGTTCATGGAAACTCATATCCAAAGGCCTCAGAAGTTAAATGTTTGGGCTGGCATCTTAGGGGATCACATTGTCGGGCCGTTTTTTATTCCTGACAATTTAAATGGCGAAAGTTACCTCGATCTGTTAGAAAATAACATCGACCTAATGATTACCCAAATCCTCGAATAAGACGATAATCTTTAAGAGGGCGAACTGTTTTTTCAACAGGATGGGGCACCCCACATTTTGCTATAGCAGTCCATCAATTTTTAGATAATCGGTTTCCTGAACGATGGATTGGAAGAAGAGGTCCTGTGGAGTGGCCCGCTAGGTCACCTGATTTAACTCCCTTGGATTTCTTTCTGTGGGGACATTTGAAATCGAAGGTATTTGCAACAAAACCTGAATCTCTGGAAGAGTTACGTGAAAGAATTGTTCGAGAATGCCGTTTATTGACTCCAGAAGTGTTCGTACAGAAATTCAAGACAGATTATACTACTGTATGGAAGTCGGTGGGGATTATTTTGAACAATATACATACGATAATTTAAACTGTTTCTTTTATTTTTATTTCCCGAACCTAAAATAATGAAACAATTATTTCTCAGGAACGAATCGATAAAAGTTTAAAAAAATACACAGTTATGTAGAGAATTGAAAGACCTTTCAAAAGATGTATCACTCGACCCCCCTTGCCATTTGAATTTTTTTGAGGGGGTGGCCGTGTAGAGAGAGGGATGATGATAGGTATACAAGTATTACATTAAAATATGTCCCCCTTGGAAACAAGGTCGACGTGTTTCACCAATTTTTCCAAATAATTTTATCTCCAAAGTTATTCAGGGTGCCTACTTTTGGTTGGGACACCCTGTATATTCTAACATATTTTGTGCATGGTGAATGATAACTAAAAATTCTTAAATATTTTTTCCAAGGAAGAAAAAATATAAAATTCTATGTTGTGTTCTAACAACCCTCGAAAATGTCATCTTCATGTTCCTGAGCAAGTTTCAACGTTACACATCTGCAACAAGTGTACTCATGCATGACTCTTTTACGTAAGTTGTATAATTGGCAATAATTGTTATTAATTAATTATACAATTATGCACTAATGCTATTAATCATAAATTTATCATGTGACTACAGTAATTTCATATAGTGGCACATTTCCGAGGACATAAAGGGGATATATTCCTCACGGTCTCAAACGAAACTAAAAAATAAAAATGTACCTATTTAATCTAAAAAATGTGTATTTATAACTTAAATAATTTACCAATAAACAACAAATTTATTTATTTTATAGGAATATGTTATTTTTTAACACCTGCAGTTTATACAAACTAGCTTTGCCTTCGACCTATTTATTCTTAAATATAAAAATACTAAAAGAAAT
>JANEYF010005695.1:0-56656 GCA_029963845.1 Rhamnusium bicolor | reverse complement strand
AGCATCACCTAAAGCGAATCTCCGACATGGAAAATTATTTGAGACCACTCGGGCGTTTCCGCATAGCAGTCAAACGAAAAATGATGGCCTCATGACTAATTCCGGCTTACGCAACGCCGTAGTATCGCGCATCCTTTTCTGTTTTTGTGCGTGCGTTCGCGTTACTTAGATCGGTTGATTTGTTCTACTCCGGTTCATATATTATATCGTATATTCGATTTAAACTATGGAGTTAGTTAGGGATCGTTTAGGTTTCTAAGAGATGATATTATTAATAATTTATTAAATCGCGTAGCCGCAAGGGGTTTTTTAAATGACAATGTTGGCAATACTTCCGCAAAAGATGATTAATATTCACAGAAGTTTAAATAGAATTATTTTATTTTAAATATTTAAATATTTTTACTAAATTATATGTCACAAAAAAGGCCACACAGGGTATTTCTTAAAAAGTATCAATTATTTAATATTATTTATAGATAAAGTGGGATTCTAGCTTTCATTGTCAGTCCAAAAAAGTACTCTAAGAGGAAATGCAGCTTTTTTGAAGTTAAAAATAAAAAACCAAATTTCGATTTTCTGTAGTTACGCCCCGTGAATATATGTGATGTATATTCCTTCACATATTGAAATATGCTCGTTTATTACTTTGGTTAAACAATATCTCAAAATAAATTTTAGGTCCATGATTAAACTAAATCTATCATAATCAACCAAAATTTATAGATAATACAATTCATGATAGTTCTATATACAACCATTGGATGTACGTAGAGAAGTACCTACATAAAAGGAAAATAAAAACCGCAAAATAAGGTGATATGGCGTAGCTTTATATTAATTGAAAAGTAAGTATAGTTCTGATAAAATTATAAAGGTTTGTGATAAGTTGCTATTTCTTTTCAACTTCCTAATCGCCTAATAGTATAAATATAAATTTAACAATAATTTAAATTACAAAGTTTTATCTCAAAAAATAATAAAATATTTCTGGTGAACACTCAATAAAATAATACAAATGCAAATAGTAACTTTCATACTGTAACTAGCAGTTTTATAATCAAGTTACTTACTAATCATTTACATTTTTCAATTCTAAATAATAATGCATTACCTATTTATTGTTACCCCAAATTAAATAAATTGTATGTCAATCCGTTTTGCAAAACTTGTATAATTAAAAATTTTGCTAAATAGTTGATATTTTTGCGTTAATAAATTTCTCTGGTTGTTTCAAAAACCTAGCATTCTTTGTAAGGTTTCTGTGTGGCGTTTCTTTGGCTATTCAGAACTAGGCGCGCGGCGCAATAGGAATATCCAAAGAAACGCCACACGAAACCTTACAAAGAATGCTAGGTTTTTGAAACAACCAGAGGGGCACTGTTAACATAAAAAATATCAACTATTTAGCAAAAGGGTACAATTTGCTTCTAGTTTTGCAAAACGGATTGACGCCTAATTTATTTAATTTAGGGTAACAATAAATGTAGGTATTGCATTATTATTTAGATTGAAAAATAAATGATTAGTAAAGTAGCGATTGCCAAAACATAGTTACAGTATAGAGGGTTACCTATTTGCATTTGTATTATTTTAATGATCCACCAGAAATATTTTAATATTTTGAAAATAAACTTTGTAATTTAAATTATTGTTAAATTTATCTGTTATACTATTAGGCAGTTGGGAAGTTGAAAAAAATAGCAACTTATGTAAACCTTATATTTATCAGAACTATACTTACTTTTCTCAATTAATATAAAGCTACACCATATCACCTTATTTTTTGCAATTTTTTATTTTCCTTTTATGTAGGTACTTCTCTACGTACATCCAATGGTTGTATATAGAACTATCATGAATATCTATTATCTATAAATTTTGGTTGATTATGATAGATTTAGTTTAATCATGGACCTAAAATTTATTTTGAGATATTGTTTAACCAAAGTATTGCTCTTGAGCATATGTTTCAATATGTAGAATTCGAAATATACATCTATATATTCACAGAATATTACAGAAAATCGAAAATTTGGTTTTTTTTTTTAACTTCAAAAAGCTGCATTTCTCTTAGAGTACTTTTGGACTGAGAATGAAGCTAAGTCCACTTTACCTATAAATAATATTAAATAATTGATACTTTTTAGAAATACCCTGTATTGACGCTTTTTTGACATATGTTTGTAAATATTTTAAATGTTAAAATAAAGCGAATTTATTTAAACTTCTGTGAATATTAATCATCTTGCGGGTATTGTAACGTGTCGATTTTAAAAAACCTCTTACGGTACACGTTTTAATAAATTATTAATAATATCATCTCTTAGAAACCTAAACGATCCCTAATATCCATAGTTTAAATCGAATATGCATTATAATATGTGAACCGGGTAGGGCAAATCAACCGATCTAAGTAACGCGAACGCACGCTGAAACGAAAGGATGCGCGATACTCCGGCGTTTAACAAGCCGGAATTGGTCATGAGGCCATCATTTTTCGTTTGACCACTGTGCGAAACACCCGAGCCGGTCTCAAATAATTTTCCATGTCGGAGATTCGCTTGTAGGTGAGTGCTATTATTAATTAATTGGTTTCGACCATCACTAAACAAGAATGTAATTATTGTAGGCGGTATTTGAGTAAACCAGCACGATTAAACCAGCACCAGGAAACTCGCCCGAGTACACCAACACGAGCGAGGAAACTTGAAATATTAATATTCGAGCTAAGGCATCATTACGTTATTAAATGAGTACATGTAGGAGTTGGTTTTGATAGGCCAGGGAAGCACGCATTTAACTTTGTTTAGCTACGGAAATTTATGGGCGGTTTGACAGAGGCATGGTATGTCATCCAGGGGTTTTCGAGGTCACAAGTAAATCCAGCATCATCGGATCAGACTATTGGTTAACGTAACCATCCTGTCCAGGAAGCGAAAGAGACATTGAGGCGTACCCTCCACATACTTGGCAAAAGATAAGTACCTTTTATCTATTTAATTGCATCCAAAAGTGCACGACACGTCAACCATTTTGTACAATGCTCAAATCCACCTTTATGCTTTGGTAGCTGGTACCTATAATTCTCCTACTATGAACTGTCAGTAATTTAAAATAACTTGTTTAAATTTTCCATTTTTTTTAGCTTGCATTCCAGAGAAATGTAGTTTTTCTAGTAATTAGTTTGAACTTATAGTAAATTAACTTTCCAGTAATTATGTATATTATATTCATGGCTTTGCTTTGTGTATTAATATTCTGTCACCCCTACGTGTGAAGAATATTCTAACCCCTGCTTTATAGTAGTTTTACCTGTAATAATAGTCTGCTACCCCTACGTGTATAGATATTATAACCCCTGCTTTATAGTAGTTTTGCTTGATTGTAATTAATATTCTGCTACCTCTTCGTGTAGAGAATTTTGAAGGTTATGTACCTTTTTAAGTAGTTTATTTAGTAAATACCGCTTTGGGTAAGTATTTCAGGCACTGGAATTGACCTTCCAGGAATTTAGTAATTAGTGTTTAAAAAATATAACAACCCTGCCAAATCGTTGCTATTTGGAAAATTTAACTTTGATCATAATAACCATTACATGTGGAGCTCTAATTGTAAGGGTGGTCAAACAAAAAAAGATTAGTTGTCATACTTTACGTGTCATATCGTTATATTTAAAGAGTGTAATTAGTTGTAAATATAGTAAGTAACTATGTTAGTGGTTGGTCAGGTTAAATGTGTCAACTGGCATACAGTAAACCCCTTGTATATTTAACTTGCCTTATTTTAAAGTTATAGGTTAGTAATTTAGTAAGGATATCTTATCTTTATCTATACCGAAAGTGAAGTGTGGTAAAATTACGCACTTGAATTTTTTTATGATTAAAACTTGTAGCCGGTATTGTAATGTTAGAGTCATTATAGTATCTTTATCTTACCGTTTGTTTTGTATTATAATATCTATATCTTACCGTTTGTTTTGCCTCATTTGGGCATCGGTTTACTTACCGATAGTTTACTTTAAACGAATTTCAACCATAAGTTGAGAAAACCATACAGTGGGATACGAAAGCGTTAAAGTATAATTTTGGTAAATACACCTTTTTGGGTGGCTTAATTTATCGTGTGTGGAAATTTGACGTTTTGTCGGATTTTTTTAGTAATTTAACGTTAGTCTAGATAAGGTGTCGTTATGTCATTACTAACTTTGTAAGATAATAATTGCCATTAAATTTATTTACGGTTGCTTTAGGCGCTGCATTATTTTGTACTAATATTCTAGGTTAATCTGTTATATCAGCTGTGAGTTTTACTGTAGTATATGTTGAATATACTACCTTTACACTAACTATTTTGTAATATAGTCTCTTTCTTGAAACTGTCCTTTTATTTCATAACCGACTATGGTTTGGCGCCCATTATCTTGAACCCCCCTGTAGATTCTCTCCACTGAAGCTAGTGGTTGAAGGGCCTATCTCTGTGCGACCTAATTACCGAGGGACTAAAGTTTAACGTTCACTATAACTTACCTATATCGTATAGTTTTATAGATTATCTTTTCGTACCGTATATCTGATATTGGTATAGTATAAAAATTATTTTTATTTTGTATAGTAAAATAGCGAAGGTCGTGACAGTATCTCTATCTAATTGACGCAGCTCGTCTAGCGTCCACTTCACTACTCCAAAGGAGTAGAGCAGAACCGGTATGGTAAGCATGTTAGTAGCAGACACCTTGTTCTTTCTCGAAAGTTTGGGAGAACAAATCTTTCGGAGCCAGCGCCTGTACTTGCCGCGAAGAGAATCCTTTATTTGTTTTACTTGTGCTGTTGTTGCACACCCAGGTATGTACTACTTGACAAACATTACTAGGCACAGATATGCGTGATGCGCCAAAATTTATCGCACCACAATTCACAAAACAGAATACAACAATTTTCTGAAAGTTACGTTTTTAACAGTGTACCGATGTAAACAGTAATACAAACACGATATGTTTGTCAAGTAGTATAGATCTCTCAGGCATCCAAATTTCGTAGGTTGCTTCCGTCTGCGAGCTGCGCATTTTCAGAACATTCCCCGCATCGTCCTCTCTTGAGATGGACGACTGCACATTTGTCCAACCTGAACTACATACCAATTGCCCGCATCTATTCGATCACCCACAGAGTGTTTTATAGCTCGCGCTCTCGGGAGGCATAAAGTTTATGATCATCCATATAAAATAGGTGGGTGACCTTATGCCTCCGATCGCTGGGTGGTCCACATTTATATCCGCAGGTTTAGCGGAGCCCAACAGACAACGGTAGCAGTGAGAAACAGAAAAGGAGAGGACTCATGTTATGGTGAAGCGAAACATCCAGAGTGACAGAAAATGTTCTATGCATTACACTAATGGTGCACAGAATTTTGTGTAATGCAGCGGTCTATCAGCAGGTTGTCTTTGCAACCTGCAATGCCATTCTCAGCACCACGTTGTTCATGTATCTACTGGAAGACCGGATCAACAGACCTCAGAGTTCTGGCATAAAAGATACGTGTAAAATCATGTAGCAGGAGTGGAGGCATTTTGAGGCCTATAATTTTTCGGGTCGGAAACATCACCCTTTCTGGGGATAAGTACAATACGTCCCTCTACGAGCTAGCCCAGAATCTGCTGCCCCTCATTCAACCATATGTTGAAAATTCGCTCCAGACGGCCGTGAATGGATTGGAAATTTTCTCCACCACCAGTTGTTTATGCCATCTGGGCTTGGGGCAGCGAAGTTCTTAGTGCCAACAAGAGCTTGTTGGACTTCCTCCATACTGATTGCCAGATACTCTTCTTCAGGCACTTCAAGATGTCTACCACACAAGGCCTCGAAGCATGCAATGGCCTGGAGTGCCATTGTCAAATGGACGCGTTGTTTCGTAAATTCCCTTCCAGAATATTTCAACTCCTGCTACAGACGGCACATTATCGACAAGGCGCCGCCGTGAGTCTTGAACAGGCGGAAAGGACTTGTACGGAAAAACTTGTTTTGTTTCATACCTCCCACCCGCTTTTTCAGCGGTTTCTTGATCACCATAAGCGCTCAAATCCTGTTTAGACAGTGCTGCTTGATGATAATCTTATGGTATATTATGCGCCGGATTTTTATTGTAAATGCCGTACTTGAAATAATACACACACTCTGGATTTGAGAAGTTGACAGTAATTAGGTAGTGATTGAAAATATTTAGAAGTTGTTCAGAATTAAAAACTGGGCACAATGATCAAAGTGTCAGATTCGACCGACATGCAAAAAAATTAAAAACATTTTAAAAAGGTGCGCCATTACCCTTCATCAAAATTGCTGAAAGAACCGTAACAGATTCATCAACATTTTTTAGGATGAAAGCTGTAGAGGACAAAATTTTCCAAAAAAAAAAGTACACGACGATATATATATTTATCTTCCATATTTTAGCAGTGGCGCGCGGGAACGGCTGTATTGACGCTCTAAGTTGTTTAATTCATTATGTACATTTTATAACTATTGAAACGGGTCCAAAAAATTCATGAATGTTCTAAGTATTATGGAGAAATTTTCCTCAACGAAAAAAAATTTGTTTACCAAAATTTAAATTTTGACACCTCTGTGAAAAAAAATCCCTTTTCATCGGGATTTTGGCAGAACTAAAGTTAAGGCATCTTGGAGATTATTTACCGTTTCTTATTTCGGTCGAATCTGAAACTTTGGATCATTATACTCAGTTTTTAATTATGAACAACTTCCAAATCTTTTCAATCATTATCTAATTATTGTCAACTAAACATAGCAAAATTATCTCTCTTTCTTGGACTATATATTTTGCCTTCGATATTTTGTACACGCCGCTTAGTTTTCTCTCCCAATTTGAGGTTGAGCTCTCACAGTGCATGAGTTGCTTCGCAGCGCTGTACATGGCACAGTTGATTTGCCAGATGTCTGCATCTTCTGGAAGTTCCTCATCAATGATCGCGTCCATATTTGCCAGGTCTTGTGGCTTTAGGGTACCCCTTTTATTAAGGCTTACCATCGTCCTTAAGTTTACTTCATTGTACTCTATGAGATGTTCCCCATCAGTTGCTTATTACCGCGGTGGAAGTGGGACCGGCATTTGTTCTAGCTGACGTAGTGCCCTTATGTAACCTGTCCTGAGCAAGGCCAGTGTGAAGACTGCAGCCAGAGTTGGCAGTCAGTTTTCCCGAATACCTAAGAGCGCAATATAAAATCATAGAAGTAAGAACGTGTGAGATAAAGTCACAAAGAGCTAAAAATTCTCTTAAAGTTGCCCAAGAACTATCTAATTTATAATTTTCTTTAAGGACGGAAAGTGTCTTTGGAATTATAAAAAAAATTCAATCTCAGAACCTAGACATAGAAAGTCATTGAAATTTTGTGTGCGTGCTACATTTACCTATAGATAAATGATACTAAAACCCCATCCACTTACAATTTTTTAAGGGTGAAAACTGCCCCCAAAATATTAAAGAAATCATACCTCAGAACCCAGACATAGCAAGTCGTTGAAATTTTGTTTGGGAATTACATTTACCTACAGATTAATGATACTAAATCCTCATTTACTTACAATTTTTCAAGGGCGGAAAGTGCCCTCACAATAATTTAAAAAATCATATCTCAGAATCTAGACATAGAAAGTCGTTGAAATTTTGTGTACCTGCTACATTTACCTATAGATTAATGGTACTAAAACTCCATCCACTTACAATTTTTTTAAGGGCAAAAACTGCCCTCAGAATAATAAAGAAAATCATATCTCAGGACCCAGACATAGAAAGTCCTTGAAATTTTGTTTAGGAATTACATTTACCTGCAGATTAATGATATCAAAACCTCATCTACTTACAATTTTTTTTAAGGGCGGAAAGTGCCCTCGGAATAATAAAAAAATCATATCTCAGAACCTAGACATAGCAATTCGTTGAAATTTTGTGTCAGAATTACACTTACAGATTAATGATACTAAATCCTCATCTACCTACAATTTTTTTTAAGGGCGGAAAGTACCCTCGAAATGATAAAAAAATTCAGTCTCTGTACCTAGACATAGAAAGTCGTTGAAATGTTGTGTGCGTGTTACATTTACCTATAGATTAATGGTATTAAAACCACATCCACTTGCAATTTTTTTAGGGCGGAAACTGCCCTCAGAATAATCAAAAAAAACATATCTCAAAACCCAGACATAGAAACTCGTTGAAATTTTGTGTGCATGCTACATTTACCTATAGATTAATGGTACTAAAACCACATCCACTTACAGTTTTTTTAAGGGCGGAAACTGCCCTCAGAATAATAAAAAAAATCATATCTCATAACTCAGATATAGCAAGTCGTTGAAATTGTTTATGAGAATTACACTTACATATAAATTAATGATACTAAATCCTCATCTACTTACAATTTCTTTAAGGGCGCAAAAGTACACGCGAAATGACAAAAAAATTTAAGCCCTAAGCTCATTACATTTACTTATACGTTAGTGGTATTAAACCCCATCAACTTATAATTCTCTTAGGGTTAAAAGTGCCCTCAGAATAATAAAAAAAACATATCATAAAACCCAGATATAGCAATTGTATGGGAATTACGTATACCTATAGATCAATGGTAAGTTGATGGAGTTATAGTACCACTAACCTATAACTAAATGTAATGCGCATAAAAATTTTCAACGACTTGCTCTATCTAGGTTCTGAGATATGATTTTTACTTTCTTATATCTAATATAAGGTAGTATAGTAATCGTGATTTTTTTTAGATCTTGAGAATTTGATTGATATATACGTTTTGACTCTACTGACTCCATTCTGACTATTTTCCGAATGATGTCGTGTGTGCGTGCGGGTAAACGCATGTACGCGTGCGTGCGCGGGGTTGTGGTGTGTGTGTGTGTGCGAGTGTGTATATGTGTGCGGGTGCGCGTGTGTGTGTGCGGGTGTGTGTGTGTGTGTGCGGGTGTGTGGTGTGTGTGCAGGTGTGTGTGCGGGTGTGTGTGATCGTGTGAAAGTTGAAAGAACAAAAGTTAAAATGGGACAAACTAAATCAACTGCTCAAAAATAAAATGAAAATGGAGTTGTGAATTCCAACTTTATCGTTCAGCAACAAGAGTACAACGTCACCAAAGATGTTAAAATTATTCTTTATGTTATTGTGGCAATAATGATTGTATCTTTTGGAATAAAGTTATTCCAAACTTACAGAAGAAACGTAAGGAAGTAAGTGCAACGAAATTTAGCAGCTTCAACAATCAACGTTGCGCCTTAAAGACAACATTGCTATTCATTCTTGGTTTCAGTTCCAGCTTCCAGAATTCAAAACTTACATCATGAAAAGAACAAGTGTCGTATTAATTAAACTGTGAGTGTGTGCGCTATAGTCACGGTTTTTACTTTAGGATACATAAGAAACACTAAAATGGAAAACTGTAAGTTTTACCTCTTAAGTTTATATTTATAATGTTGGGTTTATTTTATTATGTCTTTTATATGCGTTGCGATATGTCATAATTTTGTAGTCTGTATGGTACGTTTATTTTTAATTGTGCGTCCCAAATTTTCTATTTGAACCGTCTGTGTTTGTTATTTTGAATTTCTAGGTCAATCGCTTGGGAACAGATTCATTTAAGATTGCTCAGATTTAAAGAGGATATTATAAATCAGTATAAGCGTGCTATAAAGAAGGAAGTACCAAAAAGCGAACTAACTAGACAAGAAATTCGAGATACTCTTTTAAAGTTATTTAATGATATAACTAAATATATCAATGTTTACTGGCCTCACTTAGATAATATGCAAAAAAGAGCTGTAAAATATGTTTTTCTTATAATTGGAGATGAAGTAATTAGGTCATTTCAGTCACTGAATGTTAGCTATAGGGTTTCTATAAACTGTTTAGAACTCATTGATCCGTTGGTTTTTGACGAAAAGTTTACGGCAGGGGAAAATTTGATAGCAATGGCAATGATTAACGTTGAATTTTTAACTTGGCAAGCAAAATATTACCGCAGGAATTTGATGGCTCTCCGGGTAAATTGCAATAATTTCTAGATGCGCTGACCTTACTTGATGCTAATTCCAACGGTCAGACCGCTAACGCCGTTGCCTTCATTAAAACACGTCTAACTGGTAAAACTCGCGATATAATAACAGAAGTTTCTATTCTAGAAATAATAAATACTTTAAAAAATGGAATTAAAGGTGAAAGTTTCCAATTGTTAACAGCTAAAGTACTAAATCTGAAACAAAACCACAAAGCCGCTGTAGCTTACGCCGCAGAATTCGAGTTGATAGCAGAAAACCTAAAAAGAGTATTCATAAGTGAAGGTGTACCTTATGAAGTAGCGGGACGGTATTCCACAGAACACGCAGCTAGGTCTCTCAGTAACAATGCAAATTCGGAAAGGGCATGTGTAGTCAAGGAAGCTGGTACTTTTAATACAGTTCAAGAAGCTGTTACCAAATTTGTGAACGTCAATAGTAACAGTCAACCTAGTACGTCTAACGTATTTTATTTTAGACAAAATAATCTTAAACTATGGACGTTATAACAACAATCGTAGTAAAGGACAAAATTATAATCATAATGATAACGACCGTAAGGCGTAATGATCGGGGTAGACGTGGCCGCGGAAATTTTAATAATAGGCATAACGTAAATAATGGCTATAGACTAAATTATCAAAGAAATAATTATACTATGACAGTAAGAGCAACTGGCGTAAATTCGGACATGGGAAACGATCTGGACCCCCAACGGGCACGTTTGGCAGAAGAACTCTAAATATTTTTAATTTTGATTTATCATTTTCAATTTTTGTAATACTTTCAACAAAAAATGACGAATTCAGAAAATACATTTTTAGTTGACACAGGTGCTGATATATCTACTTTTGAAAGAAAGAAAATTAATCCGGACCACATGTTAGATATTTCGAATCCTAGTAAAATTGAAGGTGTAACATATGGTGTAATTATCTCTTTAGATGTCGCTGAAACTGAAATTTTTGTTGATGGTAAAACACAAATTTCATATCGTAGATTCAAATTTTCCTATACCCGCAGATGTAATTTTAGATAGAGATTTCATATCGAAATATAGATGTCATTTAGACTATTCTGATTGGATTATGACTATTAAGTTAGGTGATAATCGAATTATTGTTTCGATTCACAGTAGTCCAGAAGAAGATTCTTTAGTCGTTCCCCCCTATATGCGAAGTAATAAGACAAATAAAAAGTCTAATACAGATTTCTCAGGATGCTGTAGTAATAAATAATGGGATACATCCTGGTGTTTTCGAAGCCAGAATAATAGTGTCTAAAGATTGTCCGTTTGTTAAAATAATCAATACTACTTGTGAAAATGTCATTTTAAAAAATGTCAAACTCGAAACAACCTACCTAAACCACATTTATAAAATTGAATCCGAAACTAGTGACCGATTTTCAAATTTAATGAACCGATTAAATACTGACGATATACCGGAATTTGTTAAAAACAAAGTAGGTCAGTTTTATGCAATCAGTTCTCAGATATTTTTGCGTTGAAATCAGATAAATTAACTGTTAATAATTTTTACAAACAAGAATTAAAGCTAGCAGATAATATGCCGGTTTACATAAAAAATTATAGAACTCCTAGGGCACAAAAAGATGAAATTAATCAGCAAATCGAAAAACTGTTAGATAATGAAATTATAGAACCATTAACTTCTGAATATCTAGTCCACTTTTTATTAGTTCCTAAAAAGTCTGCATACACCTAAAAGAAATGGCGTCTTCTAGTAGATTTTCGTCAATTAAATAAAAAACTTATTGTCGACAAATTCCTTCTTCCTCGCATAGGTGATATTTTAGACCAGCTTGGTAGAGCTAAGTAATGGTTTTCTGTAATTGACTTAGTTTCAGGATTTCACCAGATTCCTTTACAAGAAAATTCTCGTAATATAACTTCCTTTAGTGTTGATGCTGGATCTTTTAGGTTTACAAGGTTACCCTTTGGACTGTCAGTCATCCCAATAGTTTTCAAAGAATGATGTCAATAGCTTTCGCAGGAATAACCCCTGAAAGCATTTCTTTATATGGATGATTTAATAGTAATTGGCTGTTCCGAAATTCATCATTTAAATAATTTGAAAAAAGTGGTCGAAAATTGTAGGAAATATAATTTAAACTTAAATCCCCAAAAATGTAAATTCTCTAGAAACGAAGTTACATATTTAGTTCACAAAATTACAGATAAAGGCATTTTACCAGATGATTCTAAATATGATATTATAAACAAATATCCGACTCCACAAACTGCTGACGAAGTAAAAAAATTCGTTGCGTTTACTAATTACTACCGTAGGTTTATACTACAGTTTGCGGAAATTACTTCACAATTAAATAAAAAATGAATTAATGTCTCCTCAAATATTACAATATCCTGTTTTTTCTAAGCCTTTCACGATTACAACCGATGCGTCAGAAAGTGCCTGTGGCGCTACCCTCACTCAATATTTTAAAGGTCATGAATTGCCAATTGCGTACGCCTCACGTAGTTTTACCAAAGGAGAACTACATAAACAAACTATTTTAAAAGAACTGACGGTAATACATTGGGCTATAAAATATTTTCGCTGTTATGTATAAGCTACAAATTTTTTTTATAAAAACTGATCATCGACCTTTAGTTTATTTATTTTCCATGAAAGATCCAACATCAAAACTCATTAGAATACGTCTAGATCTAGAAGAATATGATTTCGAAATTTAATACGTAAAAGGCAAAGATAACGTCTGTGCCGACGCATTATCCAGAATAAATATAGACGAACTTAAAAATATTTATAACGTGTCGCAGATACTGGCGATTACGCGGTCAGTTTCAAAAACGACCGAGCAAAATAAAAATCCTTTAGTAAATTTATCTATAACCCCTAAGGTTTATGAAACTTTAGACAATTATGAGACTATTAAATTACCCATACTAGAATTTGAAATAAAACCTATATCTCTTAGGTTGTTGATTTTTAAAAGAAAATTGGGCGCTCAAGAAACAATACCAATCATTAATGGCGATATTGCTTTAAAGCCAGTATTGTCTCAGCTAGAAATTATTGCTGGTGATTGTAAAATTGAAAAATTAAGACTAAGCTTAGCTGATGATATTTTTAAAAAGTGCACTGTTAATCAATTTAAGAAATTAGAGCATAAATATCTTAATAAACTCACTATTATCCTTTGTTATGTAAGAAAAGTGACTACAAATAAGAATGAAAAATTAAAACTGATAGAAACATTTCACGATAATCCTATGTCAGGAGGCCACCGAAGTCAAAAAAGACTATTAAAAAAAGTTAAGAGCTTCCTGTATGTGGAGAAATTTGTCGCGCGATATTGCAAACTATGTAAGAAAGTGTCATAAATTCATCACGTTCTTGACGAATACATGCGTATGTATATAAATGATTCAAAAACCGATTGGCCAACATGGAGCCAATATTATGCATTTTATTATAATACAACTCCAAGCACGTACCTTAACTACACGCCATTTGAACTTGTTTTTGGGAAAAACGGATCTTCCAGAAATACTAACCGGATCACACGCATCGATATTGTACAAAGGGTCGACTTTGTACAATATCGATGCTTACAATCACGAGTTTAGGTATATGTTACAAATAGCACATGAAAGGGCGAAGGAGTATCTTGAAAAGTCAAAGTTAGATCGAAAAATTCAATTCGATAATAAAACAAGTGAAATTGATATAAGGCCAGGAGATATTGTCACTGTGACTAACGAAAGTCGTCACAAATTTGACGCATGATACAACGGTCCTTTCCCGGTGGTTTACCTAGAGAATCCGAATTGTACAATTCAGGATAACAAAGGCAGTACAAAAGAATCGTGTACGGAAATACAAACATATGTAATTAATTAGATTTGAGATGCCAAACAGTTATGTTAATAATTGTTAATATGTATAAATTATAATTTTGCCATTAGATTTATTTGCACATAACCATGTCCGATATTTTTCCTCCTGACTAGAGTGGCTATAGTAAAGGACATTCTCCTGAAAGGGATGGTGTAATGGTTTATGTGTAGTTGGCATATTTGTATATTTAATAATTATAATTATAAGCCATAAGTAGTACAGTTCAATAAACTGCAAATTAATTTTAATGTTTATTTAAGGAATATATAATCCACACTTTTGTGTTAGGTAAGCAATATAGCAATATCATTATTGGATCGTTATTATATTTGGTGAACAATGAAAACATTCATTAAAGTATACGATGTTAGAAAAGTAAATTGTGTCATTTATTACACGTGTGTATGTGTGCAGGTGTGTGTGCGTGTGTGTGTGCGTGTGCGCGTGTGCGTGCGCGAGCGTGTATTTGCACGCGTGTTTGCGTGCCCGTGTGTGTGTGTGCGCGTGTGTATGTGCGCGCGCGTGTGTGCGCTCGCGCGTGTGTGTGTGCGCGTGTGCGTGCGTGCGCATGTGCGTGTCTGTGTGTGAATGAAAAAAGAAAGGTACAATTTCAGGAAAAAAAAATTATTGCATTTCTGGACGAATCTCGACGAATTATAAAGAATAAACATAACTTTACGGAAAAAAATCTGTTCGCATGTCTGTAGTATCGCGATAGTAACCAAAGTTTTTGAGATAAAGCTTTCAAATTTGGTACACTTGTTCTAAAGACCAAAGACAATGAAAAATTCGGCGATGAGCAAAATCTGAAAGGGGGTCCACGGGACCCAAATTTTTTTGTATTTGTCATTACAAAAAATATATTCTTGATGAAAGATTATAAATCATGTCTATTATATAATAATAATAATAATAATAATACACATTTATTGGTTATAATCACTATTACATTACATTTGCACTAATTTAATTATAATTCAAAGAGAAGACATCACAAATGTAATAATTCAATATAAACCAAAAGGACAAAATTCGGCAGAGCCGTTTTTCAATTTTGCCTAAAAATCTTAAAATCTAACACATAACATGAGCAACCTATATTCCAAATTTGTATATTGGCAATAATTTGGATTTGAGAAGAAAATAATGCAAACTAATTACAGATTATTTAACTGTTTAATTGGATGTGCAACACTACGGACTTGAATGCTTTTTTGAAACTATTAATTGAAGGCTGAGAAAAACATTCCGGATATTCATTTAACAGTTTAGGCGCATAATATTCAAAGCAGTACTTGTATTTAACAGAGTTGTGTTTAGGTATAGTATATTGACACTCGATATTTCTTAAATTAACATTATGGATATCAGTTCGAGATATTAACAAATCTACTAAGTACTCTGGTAATGACGAGTGGATAACATTATACAGTAAGGTTGCATATATTGTCAAGAACTTACTTTCAATTTTCAATAACCCAAGTTTATTATACTGCGGAGTAATGTGTTCAGCTCTTCTTATATTGGTATAAGAATACCTAAGACAGGAGTTTTGAAGTTTCTGAATCTTATTTTTAAATTCATTAGTTAAGAAATTGTAATAAACACAACATCCAAATTCCATATTACTCAAAATTAAGCTATTACATAAACTCCACTTAGTTTCAGGTGATAATACAAATTTGTATCTCCACAGGGCTTTAAACTTAGCATAACATATACCTAACTTTTTAGTAACATGCGACTCAAAGGTTAAATTACTATCTAATATGATCCCTAAATTATTAGCACTCTCACACATATTAACCATTGTATTGTTTAACATAACGCTGGTATTTATATTGTCTTTCGCTTTATTGACTAAATATCTGGTTCCTATACACAGTAACTTAGTTTTTATTGGATTAAGCACTAGGCCGTTTCGTGATGACCACACGCTTACTGAAGACAAAACATCAGAAAGTTCATTTAACACATGATTGCTTTGTTCTGGGATACAGGATTTGTACAATTGGGTATCATCAGCGTAGATGTGTTTATTCCAGCCATGTGGGATAATCAGGGGCAAGTCTGCAGTAAACAGTATAAATAGAAGTGGCCCTAGAACGCTACCTTGTGGCACACCACATATTACATTCCTCTCCTCAGATAGTCCTGTGTCCAATTTAACAGTTTGCGAACGTTCAGATAAGTAATTTATCAACCAGTTCAATATTAGTCCATTCACTTTATAATGACTTAGTTTCTGAATTAATAGTTCATGATTAATAACATCAAAGGCGGAACTAAAGTCAAGCAGAACAAGGTAGGTTATTTTAGAGTTGTCAATGGCTTTAGCTAAATCACTTGTTATCTTAATGAGAGCAGAATTGGTGCTATGATGACTTCTGAAACCACTTTGGACAGATGGAAGTATTTTATTGCAGTTCATATGTTGGCTTAAGCAATCTGATACGTGAGTTTCAATGATTTTAGACATAGCGGTAAGAACATTAATAGGCCGAAGATCATTTAAAATATTTGCAACCGGAACTTTAGGTACTGGAGTTATCAAACCCTTTTTCCATATACTGGGAACAACTCCACTATATAGAGATTTATTTATAACATGCACTAATGCCTCCATGCAAAATGGTAACACATATTTGAGCATTTTTAGATTAATACCATCGACTCCAAATGCATTGGATTTCATTCTCTTTACAATTTGTTCTATTTTATCTGGTGTAATAGGCTCTAGCTCGTACTGTTCATAAGTCAAATTCGTTTCATTAACATAGGAGTTAAGTGTTCCCTGGTTAATGTTTATTTCTTGTACTTTGTTAATAAAGAAATCATTGATTAGAGTAGGATCCCTCAGTTCTTCAGAAATTTCTGATTTAGGTTTAACATGAATATTCCATGATGAAAAATCTTTCCACAATTTCCTGGGGTTATTTGCATTGATCTTTATCTGATGGTTAATATATGCATTTCGCTCATTTCTAATAGCAATAGACAAATAATTACGCATATCCTTATACAATTCTAGGTCAATAGGACTCTTTGTATGTTGATACTTAGTATAAGCCTTATCTTTCATCTTAATCATCTTTTTTAAAGTTTCAGTAATATACGGTTGATAATTTTTATTTCTAGCCGATATCGTTTTATAAGGCGCATGCATATCAAACAGCAATAATATTGCTCTATTTAAAAAATCAATTTTTTCATCCAAAGATTCAATGATAGTAACACATGACCAATTAATAGATCTGGCATCTTCTGAAAAATGTTCATAGTCAAATAATGAGTAATCTCTGTATGTGAATAATTTGGCTGAACTTTTATCAATAGTTAAATCAAGATTACAGTAAACCAAAAGATGATCCGATATGTTATACAAGTCCGTAGTTCCACTATTTAACACTTTAATGTCTCCACTTATACATATCACGTCTATTAGTGAAGCCGTGCCTCCTCCTATTCTGGTAGGTTCAGTTATGACTTGCGTAAGATTAAAAATGTCTAAAATCTTATTTAAGTGTCTAAGATGGATACTAGTGGATTCAAGGAAGTTAGTGTTTAAGTCACCAACTAAAACCAGTTCATCAGAACACGTACAAATGTAACTTAAACTTTCCTCTACTACATCTAAGTCAGATATTGCAACAGGAGGGGGAACATATGTAACTCCAAATGCTATTGTTTTTTTATTTATTTTGACAGAAATCCATAGTTGCTCCAAATCATTATTTAGTAAGAAATTATCCATATTTATCAGCTTAAATTTAATACTGTTATGTACATACCAGCAAACACCACCTCCCCTATTTAGACGATCGGCCCTTATTAGTTGATAGTTTGGCAAGGAAACAAGATTAGAGGGAAAATCAGGTTTTAACCAGGATTCAGAGATTGCTATAAGCTGGTATTGCTCAGACAAGATGAAGTCAGAAAATAAATCGAAACTGGGTACAAGTGATCGTATATTAATATGACAGACTTTTAGGCTACATTTGTGTTTTTTTTATTGTGTCTATTCCTAAGACTATTTGCCGGATTTGCTTGGTGATTGGAGGAAGAAGAGGGACTACTAGTGTCATGTAGATTAATCTCAACTATTTCCGGTATACCTTTGATATACTTTATGGTTAAATTATTTTCACCATTTTGCTTCCTATTAAATAATTCTGTTCTCAAATTACCAAGAAAATCACGCTGAATTTTTGTTTGATCAGATTTTATCTTTATATCATTATATTCTGAGTTTTTAATTTTATTCTGATTGGTTAAAATGAATTTGACATTCTGCGAGTTAACAAAAGTGACCTTAATAGGCCTAGGACGATCATTTCCAGGTTTCCCAATTCTTTCTGCAGAAATCACTTTGTCTTCGAGATCCGTATTAACTGTTTCAATAATTCTTTTTGTATAATCTAAAGGATTCTCCGATTCAGCGACTCCAAACACAATGAGATTTTTACTCCTCTCAATTCTCTCCATAGTTTCTTTCACTACAGTCTCAAAGCTAGCAGAACAAGGATTTACTTTGCCCTCTTTTAATGAAGTTTCCATACTAGTCATTTTTTCTTGCATGTTCAAAAATTTTAAGTTCAAATCTTGTAGTAAAGTAGTTATTTCATTTAATTTATCAATACCATTAATGCAGTTTTTGCAGAATAATCGAAAACCTTTTGCCCTTGAACGGGTAAATTTTGACATGTCCTCTACTGTAGAGTCAACACAGGCTAAATGCAGTTTTGAATTGCATTTATCGCAGTTTATACTCTTGGTACTACTTGATATGTTACCACAACAGTTAGGACAAACCGAAGCCATATTCCAAGAGATACTTCTCACAGCGGCAACGTCGCAATTTAATTATTGAAAAATTTACTATATTTCAGTTAACCTCAAATATGACACAAGTGGTTTAAAGTAGCTATTTGCACTTTTCAGTTGCAACTATGACCTCAACGGATAACGGTTTCCTTAATATCAATATACAAACGGTTAAAAATATTTTGTTCAAGCCAATAAATAATAATAATAATAATAATCGACTTTATTGATTTAATAGATATTAAGTACAATATTAGTCCAAGAGCTGGCGTCCAAAATGTGCAAGAGTTTTCTCAAAGCTAATTTTTTGAGATTAGGTTACTTTTTAGTAATGGAAAATAACTGTAGAGTCAGCACTTCCGGTACCGGGACACCTGGCGCTGGGACGCTCACAAAGGTGTAATATTAATTAACGTCTCTAAACTGTTTTCTCAAAGCTCAAAATTTATAGAAAACGAGCAAATATAATATAAAACAAGCATTCAACAGTCAGACAGCAAAATATAGGGACACGTGGCGTCAGCGCTACCTCATACCTGTCAAAAAAATGACGTGTGTCAAAGTGATTTCTCAAAGCTGAAATTCTCCAAAACATTAATTAAAACTATAAAGTCAATAAAGGAGACAGTCAGACTCATTCATGATAGGACCACGTCAGTCAGCAGTCGATAGATGTGAGAACGGTAACTGCGTGCATTAGTACTCCTTTTCTCAATACATATCATTTATTTTATATAAAAAAATAATTTTAATTATTTCTTAATAATTGTAATTGTTATATATCAGTTATTATATAGATATCAGTTATTTTATACAAGAAAAATAATTTTAATTATTTTATAACAGAAAAAAAAGAATCATTGATTCACTGAAAAAAAAAACATCTAATCGCCAGAATCATTGCGGTCGTCTTCGTGTTCTTCGCCACTATCTTCATCAGAATAAAACGCCATTGCACCACATTCTTCGGCGTCATCAGTGGTGGTTGATTCCGAATGTGTGTACAAATCAAAAGTTCAGCGTTAAGCAATACATTACATTAATAAGTAAGGTTTTGAATCACATTTGCGAGTCGACTGGCAAAAATTACCTGCAGGTGTATCATCCGGTTGAATCAAAACGTCAGAAATGAAATTAGGTAGCTGATCGTCTTCGTACCAACTGAAATCATATCGGCCATCGATTAACTGCCAACCGTTTTCCTCTGGAAGCCCTTTGTATTTGTATAACTATTTCATCTCGAGCTGAAACAGTTAAAAATCTTGGCCAATTTCCTATATCTGAATAGTCATAACATCGGTGTATTATCATTTTCATTTCCGTTGGTTGTTTTATCATTATTTTTCGTAGTTTCAGTTTCCATTTCAGCTTCAATTTTAGGATATTTAGCACAACCAACGTTCTCATTGTCGTCTTTAAGCACCTGCACCATTACACATTCTTCACCGCCCTTAAATTCTTCAAACACTTCACTGACTTTACTTTCGCTTTCACTAACATTTATTTGTGGTTCATTCGAAGACGAAGACGTCGAAATTTTTACAAACTTTGACATAAATGCCGAACTTTTTTCAGCTTCTTTCAGAGCTACCATTTTTCTTTTACGATTTTGCGCCCCAGACCATTTCGAAGACATTATTATTTTTTGAATTATGTCAATATTATAACGTCAACAAACACAATACACAACGCAAATTTAGTTTTTAATAACTAATATACAAAGTCCGAAGAAAGCTAGTACAAGCTGGCAAGCTGCAACAAAAGATGACACGATATGTTATATCTATTATACATATATTAATATGCTAACTGAAGCACTGGAAACTTAACCGCGTACCGTACTATACTGTTATAGTAATAATATTAGTATAATAGACTGATTTCAACAATTCGCTTCTTTAGAAAAGAGTAGTTTATTCTTTGTTTTTAGTTAGAGAATAAATAATACAATTAAATACAGAAAATTCAAAACTCGGTCAAAGAAGACCGGCAGTCGGCGCTCTATATAAAAATGATAAAACGTATACATCATAGCCACGCCAACACTTTGTACTCCGCCGGCCGGTATTACTTTGATTTTTTGTTATCATACAGCACGCTTACCGATAGGCGGGCAGGTGCGGACTTATTTGGAGTGCGTGCTTTTGATTAAAATTTAAATTTAATTATTCAGAAACTACAACCGACTTGCGGCAAGTCAGCAAGTCACTGCTGACTGACGTGGTCCTATCATTAACGAATCTGACTGTCTCCTTTATTAACTTTATAGTTTTAATTAATGTTTTGGAGAATTTCAGCTTTGAGAAATCACTTTGACACACGTCATTTTTTTGACAGGTATGAAGTAGCGCTGACGCCACGTGTCCCTATATTTTGCTGTCTGACTGTTGGATTCTTGTTTTATATCATATTTGCTCGTTCTCTATAAATTTTGAGCTTTGAGAAAACAGTTTAGAGACGTTAATTAATATTACACCTTTGCGAGCGTCCCAGCGCCAGGTGTCCCGGTACCGGAAGTGCTGACTCTACAGTTACTTTCCATCACTAAAAAGTAACCTAATCTCAAAAAATTAGCTTTGAGAAAACTCTTGCATATTTTGGACGCCAGCTCTCCGACTATATGATTTAGTGCATTAGCTGTCCAACTGTGGCGAAGTTTAGCCAAACGGCTATTCTACTTAACCACAATAAGACAAAAATAAAAAGAAAAATAATAATAAGGGTGACAAATGTGAGACTTTTCTTATATATGTAGTCTTAGGTTAGGGGTTGAACAAACAGGCACTATTAGATTTAGATATATATTCAGAATAACACAAGTAGGGATAATTATATAGCGACTCTCTCATCAAAATAACTCAACTCAACTGTGTCTCGGTCTATATGATTCATATTGTAAGATGATATGTGATATGTTTTGACTACACTTATACTACACTACTACACTCGACCATCCTGACGGTGATCGTCCTCGATCAGTCTGTCTGTATATCTGAAACAAAATCGAGAAATTAGGTTTGCTAGAATGCCATCCAGGTCCAATGGTAACAACCAAAGTCCACCAACAACATCAAGGAGTTCAGACACTCAGTGATGTCACCAGAGGCCCTATGGTCGCCGTCAAGGACTCAGAGATTATGAAGAGTTGCCGTCTAAGGGCACATGTACCATCTGAGGGCGTAAGTGCCATCAGGGGCTCAATGGTGCCATCAGGGGGCTCATGCCATCAAAGGGCGCTTTTTGCCATCAAAGGGCGCACTTGCCATCAAAGGGCGCATTTGCCATCAAAGGGCTCATTTGCCATCAAAGGGCGCATTTGCCATCAAAGGGCTCATTTGCCATCAAAGGGCGCATTTGCCATCAAAGGGCGCATTTGCCATCAAAGGGCGCATTTGCCATCAAAGGGCTCAATGATGTCTACCTTAACGATTTTGGAAACGGAACGGCTTTAGATGTTCCATTCCGATGGTAGCCTCATATGGACGGCTTGATCTGCTGCTGTGAATGTCTTCTTTGACTCGATAGCGGTCATTAGATAAGACTTCTATTATTTTGAGGGGACCTCGAAATTTGGGAAGCAACTTTTTGCTCTCGTGATTGTTGGGAGGAAAGCTGCTGATTTTGGTAACAACTAGATCTCCGATTTGAAAATTTTTTTTGGAGGACATCTTTTTTTGTTAAATACAGCATTCTGTTTATTTATATTTTTCTCTAGTCGGTCTGAAGCTGCTGTCCTGAGTTTGGTGACGTCGATAGCAGTTTCTTCCTCTGGATTATAAAAGTCGCTATTCATTTGAAGAGGAAATCCGAAGAATAGCTCTGCGGGCGTAGCTTGTGTGATTCGATGCTATTTACTTACTATTTATACCCTGTTGAACTTTCATATCATTAGAATCCCAATTATTTGGTGAAGTACCTGCTCCTGTAGTGGCCAGAGCATCAAGCACTGATTTGTTGACCCTTTCGACTTGACCGTTGCCTCTAGCTAGGCCAACAGCTGTTGTAAACAGCTTGATTCCTTTTTCATCGACGAACTTTTTAAAATGATTTGATATAAAAGCCTTTCCAGCATCTGTTACTATTCGTCTTGGATTACCAAAAATGGAAAATATTTCATTATTTCATCAAGTTTTTCTGTAACGTGTTTGGCTGAGGTATCGGGTACTGTCTTAAGACAGACAAACTTGGTAAACCCATCAGTGATGACCAAAAGATACTTATTTCCTTATTCAGTTTCAACAAATGGTCCTAAATGGTCCAAGTGTAAGGTGTGGTGAGGTCTGGCGTACTTAGGGATCGAATGGAGGTAGCCTGGTTTTTTTTTCACCGGGGTGCTTGTGGTAGAGACAAAAGAGACAACTGCTAATATACTTTTGAATGAATCTTCTCATTTTCGGAAACCAGTAGTTTTGTTTAACCCTGTCTAACATTTTATCAAGAGCGAAGTGACCTATATCATCATGGTTGGCCTTGACAATTTGACACCTACAATTTTTTTTTTGGCACTACCCATTTTCGCCCGTATGGAGTGAGTTTGTACACTTTGTTTCCACGTAAGTCATAATCTTGAAAAATTGCTTTATGGTTTACGTTCTCCCCACTTAGAAGGATATTTTTAATGTCATTTATGTTCTTGTCTTGGTCTTGAGCTTCACGTAGGTAATCGTCTTCATGAATTACTAGTATTTGTTCTGAGTGTTCGGGTTTTTGAAAGTTACGACTTAGAGCATCTACATGTTGTATTTGTGATCCAGCTTTATGTATAATTTTGAAAGAGAAATCTTGTAACACTAATACCCATCTTGCTATTCTAGGTATAATTGACTGTTTATTTAAAGCACTTTTTTTTTGTGCTGGGTGTGATTTGATTATATGAAATTTCATAGCCAAGGTAAGAAATTTTTTGCACTAAGAAAGACGATTTTGAGATTTTTACTGTTAACCCATATTGTTTTACTAACTGAAAAACTTTACGCAATATTTGTAGGCCTTCACTAATGGTTTTAGAAGGTACTAGTATGTCATCTAAGTAAGGTATCACCTTGTATTGTCGCAGAGGTTGAAAAATTTCATTCATAAATTTTTGAAACACTAATGGAGCGTTACATAAACCAAACAGAACCCGTACATATTCATAGTGGCCTTCCGGAGTTACGAATGCTGTGTATAATATTGACTTTGGATCCATCGGTATTTGATGATACTCCGAAGCCAAATCAAGGGTAGTGAAATATTTATAACCGCTTAAGTTGTCAATAATTTCCTCAATTATAGGCATAGAAAAGCTGTTTTTAACAGTTACCTTGTTCAATGCGCGGTAGTCAATGACCATACGCTTTTCATGACCTTTTCTATTTACAAGTAGTGCTGGACTGGAATATGGTGACTTACTTTCTCGAATAATACCAGCGTTCAACATTTCGACAACTTTATTTCTCATAATAAGTTTATCACTTTCAGCGAGGCGATATGGTCGATGTGTTACTGGTTTGTCAGTGGTTAATTCAATACTTAATGATACGGAATGCGCTTTGCCCAGAGTATTTAAATTTGTAAAAACACAGCATTCATACTCCAGTAAAATACTTCGTAGACTTTCTTTTTCAGAGTCCGACAAGCTACCGTGATTTATACCATCAATCCAATCATGATTATCTGTTTTATATTTGAATGTTAACATATCATCAATACGATAATAAATAATAGTTTTATTTTCTGTGAAATTTCTGCCTATTAAGATTTTAGTGTCTAAACGGTTGTCATCAACAACATACATACTAATGTTTAATTCTACGCTATCAATTTTAACGCGAACCTCAGCATATTGGAAAACCTTAATACCGACTCTAAGAAAGCCAGAAAGTGTTACACGACGTTCAAGGTTTTTGTATTTCCAAACGAAACTGTTGCGCAAGAGAAAAAGATATTAAGGAACAGTCACTACCAAAATCAATGAACGCTTTATATTCATGTCCATTTATAAATACCGTTTTATAAAATTTTGATGAATCGTCAGAATTCCTAATTTGTTTTACATTCTCGGTTTTTTCCAGTCTTGTATGTTTACTAATGTTCTTTCTTTGCAAAAGTTTATTTGGCTCATTCTTTTTTATAGCAATGTTTTTCAATATGACCTTTCCTTGAACAAACATTACATAGTTTGTCTCTATGTTTACAAATACTCCTATCATGACCATTTTCACCACAGGCTTTGCATATAATATTACTATTATGATATTTTAATAGTACGGGTTGCTTTATACCAGAATGACTAATGCTCGGTTTATTGTGATCAATGTTTAAATTACTAATTTGTTTGCATGAGTTATGTGATTTGTCCTTTAGGTACCCGGCTAGTACATTTGGATCTGTAATGTTTGAAGCTTCAACAGCTGATGTTATATTATTATCGTTTATGGCGCCTATTATTAAGGAAACCTTGTCAGAGTCGGAAAAATTTACTCGTATTTATTAATTTTAGCCAAATGTTGAAAATGAAATTCATACAAGGAACAGCCTTCCTTTGGTTTATGATTCGCTATATCCATAAATAGATCATATGTGTTACGCGTGCTTTGAAAAGTTTTACTCAAAATTGATCTCCAAGTGTCCCAAGAGAAATGTGACCACCCTCGTTCGCTTTCAATAAAACTATCATACCCATGCTTTTGCTGTACCTTTTAATTTATTCAAAGTTTGGTAAATAAGTAAATTATCAGACCACTGATACGTTTTAGAATTATGCTCTATTATTTCTATCCACTCCCTTATTTCCATTTTCATGGGGTCATACTCGGGAATTATGGACGATATTGTGTTACTTGAGTTTGGCTGTTCATTGTAAAAATTTGTAGAACATTGATTGTTACTCACAGATTTGTCTTTTGACCTGCTTTTCGAGATTTTATCTTTCTTACGGTTCCGTTTCGCTTGCGGTGCTGGGCTTTTAGGAGCACTTGAACTTGAACTTGTTGTACTTGACGAAGAACTCGAAGACGATGTCGATATTCTTCTTGACCTTTTTTTTGATTTTGGCATATTGAAGCACACACTCACTATCAACCACTTCTGATGTAGTCTTAGGTTAGGGGTTGAACAAACAGGCACTATTAGATTTAGATATATATTCAGAATAACACAAGTAGGGATAATTATATAGCGACTCTCTCATCAAAATAACTCAACTCAACTGTGTCTCGGTCTATATGATTCATATTGTAAGATGATATGTGATATGTTTTGACTACACTTATACTACACTACTACATATATCTTAATAAAATTACAAATTCAAATACAAATAATAGAAATATACATTGACAAGTTAGTTTAGAAATATTGAAAACATAATAATCAGTTAAAAAAAAAACAATAATGGCAATAAGTTTATTTACCTAGCATCGTACTTCTGCTTATTTAGCAAGAATTTTTTATATTTATATTTAAATTGCTTAGGATTTAAGACACTTAATTCGTCAGGTAGAGCATTATAAAATTTAATTGAATTATATGTGAACGATCTCTTAAACATGGCAGTCCGGTGATGTGGCATCGTAAGTTTATTTTTATGTCTAATATTTACAGAATGTACAATAGTTCGAGGTATTAGTTTATCCTTTAAAATCGCTGATGAGGTGTTATAAATTAGTGACATAACAAAATTACCAAGATGATGTGTTCTGCGTCCCTTCATTGTTAACCAATTTAATTCATCCAATTTTTGTGAGACGTGATCAAATTTTCTTAATCCATATATTAAGCGAATGCAAGAATTTTGAACTTTTTGTATCCGGTTTTTATCAGAAGCATCTAAACAGGGTCCATAGAGAAAATCACAGTAATTAAAACTGGATAGCACAAGAGATTCACATAAGTTCTTTTTAAGCTGAAAATTTAGAAAGTGACGATTCGAATATAATAATTTCAAAGTTGAAAATGATTTTTATAGTATATAGTATCGGACAGGGATTCCATCTATGTTTATGTTTAAATTTGCTTTGAGTGTAGCCAAGTGATTTTTATTCCCTAAGATTTAAATATAAGATTTAGAGGGGTTTAATTTCAAATTATGTTCTAAGGACAGTTTTTTTATTAATTTTAGATCATTATTGATTAAGTTCGCTGCAAGAGGATACACATTGTGATCGAAATGGAAATTAATTTGTGTATCATCAGCGTATGCTTGAAATTTACAGCTTCTCAATGATTTTAATATCTCAGAAGTATAAACTAAAAATAGCAGTGGCCCGAAAACTGAACCCTGAGGTACTCCTGATAAAATTTCAGTATCTGTAGAAAATTTATTATTGTTCAAATTTCTTTGGGATCTTCTAGATAAGTATGAATTAATCAAGCTGACAGAGGAAATATCAAAACCGTAAAATTATAATTTAGCACAAATAAGTTGATGATTAATTGTATCAAACGCCTTTGAGAAGTCCAAGAGCACCAACACACTATCCAGCTTATTGTCATATGCTTGAAGAATATCATTGGTAACATTAACTAGAGCCGTTGCAGTACTCATTCCCTTTCTAAACCCACACTGATTGTCAGGTAAAATATTTTTAGAAATTAGAAAATCGTATATTTGTTCATAGAGAATTTTTTCAAAAATTTTGGATAATATAGGAAGAATACTTATAATTCGCAATTCCGCAAAAGTTTCTGGATTGGCAGTTTTTGGTAGTGGTTTACCTATAGAAATTTTCCAAAGATCAGGAAAGTAATTTGATTCTATGCAACAGTTAACAATATGAGTGATATGTTTATCAATAAAAGGACTACAGTACTTCAACATTACAGTTGAAATGTTATCGACGCCAAGGGCATTCGATTTAAGACAATGTAGAACTTTAATTACATTTTCCGTCGTTGTTAAACGAAAAGCAAAATCATTACTCTCGTTGTAAATATTGTTATTATAGAAATTAATTTTATCATCACAGCAATCAGTTACATCTTGTAAAAAAGAAGAGAAATAATCACTAATTTCATTAGGGTCAGACAAATGTTCAGGGATGGCGTATGTTTTATTAGAACGAATGTTAAAATTTTTTAGTGTCGACCACATTTTTCGACAATTTTTTTCAGCAAAAACTGAATCTAAATAAGCCTTTTTCTCTCTTCGGATCATAGAGAGCGTGTAATTTCTGAGTTGTTTGTAATACAAACCATCAACATCTGAATTGGTTTGCTTATATTTTTGTAACGCCTTATCTCTTTCTCTCATGAGTAATTTTAAATTAGGATTAAGCCAAGGTGCATAAGGTTTTGTAACTCGTATTTCCTTTATGGGAGCATGCTTGTCAAATGTTGATAAAACAAAGTGGTTAAATAAATTTATTTTATTATCAATATTATCTTCTCGGATAAGTTGATACCAAGGTAAATTGCATGTCATCTAAAAATAGTTGTAAGCGAAAGCAGCGAATTTTTATAAACTTAGGTGGTGGTTTAAAATTAGAAATTGTCATCTCACAAAACACCATCCTATGATCCGAAATAGTGTCAGTTGATATTGTACCAAATGACTTAACAAAATCACTGTGTGAAACAAAAACAGGATCTAAGAGCGTGCTGGTACTGCTAGTAATTCTCGTAGGTTCATTTAAAATTTGTGCTAAATTAAATGACTGAAAACATGAACTTACAGGATTTTCTTGATTAAAAAAATTTATATTAAAATCTCCAACACATAACACTTCATCAAATAATGGGCATATGTAAGAAAGAATATTATCAAAATCGTCAATATAATTATTAATATTAGTGTTTGGTGTTCTATAAAAAGCACCTACCACAACATTAAAAGTTTTAATCTTTATTTTAATAAAAAGAAATTCAAGATCATCACTTATCGTAAAACCAAAATTTATAGTCTCACATAAAATTGACGATTTAACATACGCAATTATACCACCTCCTCTGCCTTGTAGCCTATCTTTGCGAAAAACCACATATCCCGGAATATTAAAAACATCAGAATTTACATTGCCGGACAACCATGTTTCAGTTAACATCATAACATCAAAATTATTTTCCTCCATTATTAATCTAAATACATTAAATCCTGTAAATAGTGAGCGTATGTTTAGGTGTCCAATTTTCATATTGAAAAAAGTGTTAATTAAAATTAAGTTAATAGAATGCAACTATCTATTAAAGAAAGAATATAATAAAAATTTAACTGTGTCAAAATTTGACTGTAATGCAATGTATTAGTTTTTAAATTAACTGATAATCTAAGAAACAGAAAATAATAATGGGGTTAGGATAAATTTGGCAGTTTGACATTTGAAATGTCTAATTTAGTTACAAAAATGTCAATGTCAATAAGAAGAAATTATTAAAATATATGACATGAATTATTATTGACAGTATCGAACGAAGCTGGTAATTAATTATTTAAAAATTTTAATGAAACATTCAAGGTACGCTATTAAAATTTAATTGAGGTAAGTGAAGAATTAAATAAAATGATTTTTTTAGATGAGGATGATATATACTAGTATAAGAAAATTATGTACTGGCCACATCAGATATTTTCATTAATCTGAGGGTAGTTTCCGCCTTAAAAAAATTGTATATCGATGGGGTTCTAGTATCATTAACCTATAAATAAACGTAAAGTGCACAAAAAAATTCAACAACTTGCTATGCGTAGGTTCTGAGATTGAATTTTTTTATCATTCCGAGTGTACTTTCCGCCCTCAAGAAAAATTGTAAGTATATAAGGATTTAGTATCATGAATCTATAAGTCAATGCAATTCCCAAACAAAATTACAACGATTTTCTATATCTGGGTTTCGAGATATGATATTTTTATTATTCTAAGGGAAGTTTCCGCCCTTAAAAAATGTTGATGGGGTTTTAGTACCATTAATCTATAGGTAAATGTAAAACGCACACAGAATTTCTATGACTTTCATGTCTAACTTCAGATTGAATTTTTTTTATCATTTCGAGGTTACTTTCCGCCTTTAAAAGAAATTGTAAGTAGATGAGGATATAGTCTCATTAATCTGCAAGCAAATGTAATTCTCAAACAAAATTTCAACGAATTGTTATGTCTGGGTTCTGAGATATGATTTTTTATTATTCTGAGGGCAGCTTCCGCCCATAAAAAAATTTTTAAGTAGATGGGATTTTAGTACCATTAATCTATAGTTAAATGTAGCATGCACACAAAATTTCGAAGACTTTCTATGTCTAGGTTCAGAGATTGAATTTTTTTTATCATTTCGAAGGTACATGTCAGTAGATGAGGATTTAATATCATTAATCTATAAGTAAATGTAATTCTCACACAAAATTTCAGCGAATTGCAATGTCTAGGTTCTAATATGAATTTCTTTATCATTTCGAGGGTATTTTCCGCCCTTAAAAGAAATTGTAAGTAGATGGGGATTTAATATCATTAATCTATATGTAAATGTAATTCTCACACAAAATTTCAACAAATTTCTGTTTAAGTTCTGAGATGATTTTTTTTTATTATTTCGAGGGTACTTTCCGTCCTTAAAAAAAATTGTAAGAAGATGAGGATTTAGTACCATTAATCTGTAGGTAAATGTAATTCCCAAACAAAATTTTAACGACTTTCTATGTCTGAGTTCTGAGATATGATTCTTTTAATTTATCTAAGGCAGTTTCCGCCCTTGAAAAAATTGTAAGTGGATGAGGTTTTAGTACCATTAATCTATAGGTAAATGTAGTACGTACACAAAATGTCAACGACTTTCTATGTCTGGGTTCTGACATGATTTTTTTTATTATTCTGAGGGTAGTTTCCGCCCTTAAAAAAATGTAAGTAGATGGAATTTTGGTGCCATTAATCTATAGGTAAATGTAGCACTCACACAAAATTTCAACGCCTTTTTATGTCTAGGTTCAGAGACTGAGTTTTTTATCATTTTCGAGGGTACTTTCCGCCCTTAAAAAATTGTGAGTAGATGAGGATTTAACATTATTAATCTGTTGGTAAATGTAATTCTCTAAACAAAATTTCAACGACTTTCTATGTCTGGGTTCTGAGATATGATTTTTTAATTATTCTGAAGGCACTTTCCGCTCTTAAAAAAAAAGTAAGTAGATGAGGATTTAGTATCATTAATCTGTAAATAAATGTAATTCCCAAACAAAATTTCAACGACTTTCTATGTCTGAATTCTGAGATATGATTTTTTTATTATTCTGAGGATAGTTTCCGCCCTAAAAAAAATTGTAAGTGGATGAGATTCTAGTACCTATAGTAAACTATAGGTAAATGTAGCACGTACACAAAATTTCAACGACTTTCTATGTCTGGGTTCTGAGATATGATTTTTTTAAATTATTCTGAGGGCAGTTTCCGCCCTTAAAAGAAATTGTAAGTAGGTGGGGTTTTAGTACCATTGACCTATAGGTAAATGTACCACGCACACAAAATTTCAATGACTTTTTATGTCTGGGTTCTGAGATATCATTTTTTTATTATTCTGAGGGCACTTTTCGCACTTAAAAAATTGTAAGTAGATCAGGATTTAGCATCATTAATCTGTTGGTAAATGTAATTCCCAAATAAAATGTCAACGACTTTCTATGTCTGGATTCTGAGATATGATTTTTTAATTATTCTGAAGGCACTTTCCGCCCTTAAAAAAATGTAAGTAGATGAGGATTTAGCATCATTAATCTGTAGATAAATGTAATTCCCAAACAAAATTCCAACGACTTTCTATGTCTGAATTCTGAGATATGATTTTTTTATTATTCTGAGGGTAGTTTCCGCCCTTAAAAAAATTGTAAGTAGATGGGATTTTAGTACTATTAAACTATAGGTAAATGTAGCACGTACACAAAATTTTAACGACTTTCTATGTCTGGGTTCTGAGATATGATTTTTTAAATTATTGGGGGCAGTTTCCGCCCTTAAAAAAATTGTAAGTAGATGGGGTTTTAGTACCATTGATCTATAGGTAAATGTACTACGCACACAAAATTTCAACGACTTTCTATGTCTAGGTTCTGAGATGGAATTTTTTTACCATTTCGAGGGGACTTTCCGCCCTTAAGAAATTGTAACTAGATGAGGATTTAGTCATTAATCTATAGATAAATGTAATTCCCAAACAAAATTTCAACGTTTTGCTATGTCTGAGTTCCGAGATATGATTTTTTTTATTATTCTGAGGGCATTTCCGCCCTTAAAAAATTTTTAAGTGGATGGAGTTTTAGTACCATGTAGTACCAAATAAATGTAAAGTGCACAAACGACTTGCTATGCGTAAGTTCTGAGATTGACTTTTTTTTATTATTCCGAGGACACTTTCCGTTCTTAAAAAAAATTATAAATTAGATAGTTCTTTGGCAACTTTAAGAGAATTTTTAGCTCTTTGTAACTTTATTCAACGTTCTTACTTTTATGATTTTATATTGCGCTCAGAGGTATTCGGAAAAACTCGCTGGCAACTTTGGGTGCTGTCTTCACACCGGTCTGAGCAAGAAGGATAAATCTCTCAGGTATTGCTGAGAGAAGGCGTGATGTTCTGGGTGCATTTCACATCAAAGTGCATGCAATCGCGCTGTGTATCCCCTGCGCACAGGTTCGCTGCTTTCGTAACAGGTCAGCAAATCATCCCGTAGTTTCCTCGTCCACTTAAAGCGTCCATGTCAGTGCCTTGGTCGTCAACGTTGAGATCATCCGGTGAGGCCCATCCCACCTGTCTCTAACCCCGCCGATCCGCCTAGGTTCGGTCGTGAGGTTCCCTTCCTTTAAGATTGTATGGAACCAGAGGTAGAGGATACCAGTGTGGTTAGCCCTGGTATCCACGGCCGACATCTGTTGCTGGGGATTGCTGGTCCAGTTTTGCACCCCTAAACCAAGCAGTTTTCCCGTGGCAACATGATTACAATTATATAAATACCTACAATTTTTTTATATTTTATACTGTTACTCTTATTTGAATGTGCTAATATAAATGTTTTATGCATGTAATAAATTAGAAACAACACTTCAGTGTATTTTATCATAGAAACTACTAAAGAAGTATTCAATCTAGGAAACAAGAATTACATTGAATTAAATAACAGTGTTCTTAGTATTAGAAGCAAACAAATATTGGGACTAAAAAAATATTGACACCAGAAAGAAAAAATTTTCATACTCAAGTATTGTCTTGTAACTGAAGGAAATAATTTTTTTAAGTGTGAAATTTTTCCTTTGGAAGTATTATTTTTGATTTATTATATACCTAAAACTTTTATACTATCACATTCAGATAAGAATGAATAAAATATAAAAACTATACGTGTTTATTACTGTTATCATGTTAGGTTAGAAAGAACGCTTTTGTAATAACCAATAATTATTTTATTATCATTTTCTAGAAATGCATAAATACAAAGCAATAATATGTCAGATTTTTTTAAAAGGCCGGTAGATCTTCAATTCAGAGAGCAATGTAGCGTTTATCCCTCCGAGTACACCGATTATTAGGACAATCATCTTGACTGGGTAGCCTAGATACAGCACTGAGGCTCGTATCGGATATCGCGATATGTGGTCCATTTTTTCTCCTCCTTTAAGGGGATGTTTTTTTCAGCAGGTGCAGAGAACTCGATGACATACATCATCTTGAGCTGATGGTCGAGGAGAATTATGTCAGATTTGTTGGCTTGGACAGTCTGACAGTTTAAAAAAAACCTGACAGTCTGATAGTCGGGAATGTGTAGTTTCAGTAAATCCGGCATTTCTCGTTTTCGACAACGAACTCAATATCTCGGGGGATGTAAGGTATGACTGGTGCCTGGTCTACCTAGTACGAGTGCCTTAGGTGGTAATATAGCACTCGTAATGTCGCGTTATATAGGTGAATTTAGGCTGAAATCACGTATATGGGATATGCTGAAAGTAAGTGCATGAGCGATTCCAGCGCCTGATGGAAGGTCCTGCAATTTATATCAGAAATCTCTACACACCACATGCAGCTGGTGTAGAATACGAGACCGAGCTCATCTGCGGCTCTCTTTGCTGCCTTATACAATCCCGTGCCCACTCCTACAGTTTCATGATGTTTTACAAACAAAAATACCAAAAGGGGATCCAAACTTCTGAGTATGCTACATGCCATACTCAGTACTACTCTGCCATGCATACCCTCCAGGGTCAAGAGTTCTCGACCCTCCGTTGACGTAGGAGGTACACACGAAAACCGGATGAATACTTGTATGATTATTCATTATCTTGCGGGTAACTCTGTCTAACTGGAGCAGCTCGTCTACCGTCCACTTCACTACTCCAAAGAAGTAGAGCAGAACCGGAACAGCAAACATATTAGTCGCAGACACCTTTCGGAGTCTGTATCTGTACTTACCGTGGAGATAATCCCATATTTGTATTACATCATGGACGTGCCTTTGCTGTACACTCAGATATGTATAGATCTCTCCGGCATGCAGATGTCGTAGGATGCTTCCGTCTGCAAGCTGCGCTTCTTCACAGACGTTCCCGTAATGTCCTCTCTTGAGGTGGACGACTGGTCATTTATTCAACTAAAATTACATGCCAATAACCCGCGTATAATCCTCGACTACCCTAAGAGCGTTTTGATATTCGCGCTTTCCGTATAAAGCAAATGAGTGATCTTATTATTATTATTAGAGCCGGGACCTGAGGGTATATTGAGAATATTGTCGCGGCACATTTTAAAAATGTAGCGTCCACTTCCCTCTCGAAATGATTTCCCAGAGTTAGAGTTTGATGACATAAAAGTTAGGTGTAAAATTTGTGAGAAAACAACATTATGTACCCCTCGGATCCGGGCTCTAATTATTATTATATTTTCTTTTAGAATTTTCGGAAAATAACACATATACCTTTTTTTTTCAAATATAAAATCATCTTTGAGGCCTTTAGCTTTCCACCTCCATAAAAGATATGAAATAAATGGTAAGCATGCCAAATAGTGAAAGCTCATCCATCAGTACCTGTGTAAAGACTGTCAGCCCTATACTGGAAACTTTGCTGAACCCGCTTTGTCGTATGGTAAGAATTTTTAATGTGCTCATATCGCAAATTTACGGAACCAACAGTTTTATATTCCTTTCGAGAAATGGTGACGTGAGCCTGTCCGCTCATTCACTACCTCACTGACTTAGTCCGACTGGGTTTTGAAACCAGGCGGTCTGGGAGCAGATGAATTACAGAATAAAAGTTAGTCAGTAATGAATGATTTGGGTATGTCTGTTAACAGATCAACCATTAAATAGTAAAAGCAAGATGTCGTATATCACCTTATTTGCGCAACTCTAAAGTCTGTTTTGTCACGAAATCATGACCGCATAACTTATAATGCGGCTCGGCATTCTACACGCTCATAATTCCTGGATTAAACTGCTTGTCTCTCCGCTGGGGTTCATTTGTTATTTATTCAACTTCTCCCGTAAACTATCGTTTCCTCATAGGCAACATCACCTAAGAATTATACACCACACAACAGGATAATAGCAAAAAAAAAATTATCATCTCCGCAAATTTTAGTCACCCATAACATACTCATGATCTATATAAATGAGTATAGAATTAATAGAAATAAGATAAAAATGCATGAAACAAAATACAAAAATGAAATTTTACATTCCAACAAAAATGGATAAAAACCACGGCAACTACTCAAGGTATAAAATAACCTTAACTTTCTTCACCAAAACTCTGATTTTGTAACAGAGGACAGGAAAATGTTTTAAAATTTTTTTATGAACCCAGTAATTTTAGGCGTAAAAAATGCAATCGGCCGAATAAATAAAAGTGAATTTTTTTTATAACAACTTCGTTTCATCGTTTTAAACAACGTGTGAAAGTTCCTCATAGAATAGAAAATTATGTAATCACACATAATTTTTGGGGGCGATTTTAACGTCGATATTTTAAATATTAGCTCTAACTCCAGAATAAATTCATTCTTTACTAAGTATAATCTTGTTTAATTAATTTCTAGTCCTACTCGTTTTACAAATAATTCCAGTACTCATTGATTACCTATATATTTGCTCCTAATAATGATACAATACAACAACGAGGTTTTAAAAATGGATGACATCTCTAATCATGCTCTTGCAAGTTGTAAAATTAAAATTAAAAAATAAAAATTTTAACCAAAAATTGTTACATACAGTGTACCACTGGATGGAGTTCATAATACTTAATAAATTTTTCGAAAAAAACCATTTATAAAAATTATTTCTTCAATAAAAACAGAATTCTGCATTCTGAGATGAATAGTGGCATAGAGTAAACGTACAGTGAGTCGCTCCAAATTATATTACATATTTTCAAGTTATCAGTTTTAATTAATTAGTAATAATGCCTGATACCCATAAAACAAGGTCTGCTAAATCCCAGGAAGAAGAGGAAAATTTGATAAAACGTGTTGTAGAAAAGATATTTATATCAGAAAGTTTTCTTTCTAAATTGGTTGACAAGATATCTATAGTTCTAACTCAACAGTTCGAGAACACAATCAAGGTATGTACAGATAAGGTTGAACAAATGGAAAAGAAAATATTAGATATAAATAAGCAAGTTGATGATCAGGAACAATTTTCTCGTCGTAATAATTTACGGATTTATGGGTTGTCAGAAGATAAAAATGAAAATTTAAGTGAAAAATTAATTACTTTTTTTCAAAATAAACTTGGCATTGAAGTTAATACTAATGATATAGATTTTTGCTATCGATTAAAAAGTAAAGAAGGTTCTGATAGGTGCGTGATAATAAGATTCTGCCGTAATTGGCATAAGCAGAAAGTTTTTAGTAACAAAAGTAAATTAAAGGGTAGTAAGTTTGTCATAAAGGAAGACTTAACATTAAGAAGAGTTACACTGTATAAACAAGCATGTATAAAGTTTGGTCCAAAAAATGTTTGGTCTTCAGATGGTAAAGTGATCTACAAACTAAATGATAAAGTTTATAAACTTTCCTCCCTAAAGAATTTGGAAATTTAAATAGTTATAGTTAATTCTCTATATCTGGCTGAGCTCACCTGTAGTGTCGGTATACATTGACATTTTTGGTGAGCCATTATTAGATTACACTTGCGTTTTTATAGATTTACTTTTTCACTTTTTTAGCTGATTCTTTGTATCACTTAAGTATAATAGTTTTTTGTAATAATTTTAAATGTTAAATTTATAATGTTAGTTACTGATTATTAAAATGGTTAAAAATAATATAAGGGTCGGACACATAAATGTGCGATCGCTTTTGCCAAAATTAAACGTAACAAAAAGGTTTTTACAGGATGATCAATATTATATTTTAGCTATATCAGAAACTTGGTTATCCCCGCATATTAATAATAATTTAGTAAATATTAAAGGATATAGACTTATAAGAAAGGACCGAGTTGGAAGAGCAGGAGGTGTATGTTTTTATATAGCTAATACAGTTAACTTTAAATTGGTAGAACGTAATGATAATATAGAACAACTATGGATATCTGTTAAAATATCCTATGACATTACTATATATGGGGTAGTTTATAGGCCTCAGACTGTAGAATATAAATATTTTCTCTCAAATCTCGAGGAATCGGTATGCAACTGTATACCTATTTGTGAGAGGCTTGTCATATTGGGGGACCTAAATATAAACTTGTTGGATGTTGACAGCCCTAGTACTATAATATTTAAATTCACTTCTCGATATACTGGGATTGTCGCAAATAGTAAATAAGCCTACAAGGATAACAGAACTATCTGAAACACTTATCGATTTGATTATTGTCTCTGATATTTCTGTCGTGTTAAATTCAGGTAACATAGAACTAAATGTGTCAGATCATGAGTTGGTGTTCTGCAACTTAGATATAAATAATAAATTAGTACCACATTTTATTACATATCGAGATTTTAGTAGATTTAATCTTGAACAGTTTACTAATGATTTGCTAACTATACCCTTTTTATCACATTTACGGTCTTGAACATGTTGAACAAAAGGTTAAATTTTTAATGATTGTCTAATTCAGTTGTTTAATTTGCATGCACCATATAAGACTATTAAAATAACAAAACCACGATCACCATGGGTAACTGACAACATCAAACTTCTAATATCGCTAAGAGACAAAGCTAAATCAAAATATAGAAAAACGAAAAAAACAGCACATTGGGACTATTATGAACAATTGCGGAATTATACTGAAGTGGCTATAAGAAATGAGAAAAGGGCATATTTTAATTTTAAATTTGGAACCAATGATTCTAAAATTATATGGAAAGAACTAAAATCTTTAAATATAAATAAACAGAAGTATTCTGACTTACCATTACACCTAAAGGACCCTAACACTATAAATGACCATTTCATAAACAGTGTACCCAGATCTGACTATGACAATAGTCACTTAATAGATTACTATAACAATAATACTTTCAATAATATACCAGCTAACTTTAACTTTAACTTAGTAAATGAAGATGTAATATTAGAAATTATACATAAAATTAAGACACATGCAATGGGGTTAGATGATATTAATTTGGTCATGTTAAAGTACTGCTGTCCGCATATCATACCTTATATCACGCATATAATAAATAGCTGTTTACTAACAAATACTTTTCCTGATCTGTGGAAACAAGCTTATATAATCCCCATTCCCAAAGTCTCAGATCCATCATTACCTAAAGATTTACGTCCTATCAGTATACTACCAACTTTATCAAAAATTTTAGAAAGAGTCATGTATTTTCAATTAATGGTACATCTACAAAATTTCAATATACTACCTGCTTACCAATCTGGCTTTAGGCGAGCTCACAGTTGCACAACTGCCTTGTTGAAAGTCTCAGATGATATCTTGGAAGCACCTGATGGTGACAAAATTACAGCCTTAGTACTGTTAGATTTTACTAAAGCTTTTGATACCTTCCAACATCGTTTACTTATCGCTATTCTTCACTTTATTGGTTTGGGTAAAAATGCAGTTAATCTGATTGAAAACTACTTGAATAACAGAAGCCAAATGGTGAAAATAGACAATAAATGTTCAACTGTGCGCTCGCTTAAAGTAGGCGTCCCCCAAGGATCAATATTAGGGCCTCTGCTATTTAGTATTTACACCAGCAGTTTTTGCAACAACCTAATACATTGTAAATCACACATGTATGCAGACGACACACAGCTGTACCTATCATTTCATAAGGATAAGTCTGTAGAAGCAGCCGAGAAAATAAATTTAGATCTTAAAATTATTGAGAAGGTTTCAAAAGAACAGTTTTTGTTCTTAAATCCTGTTAAATCGAAATTAATTTTGTTTGGAAATAAATTAACTATTCCTGGAATCGTTGAACATTTTATTATAAAAGTAAATGACACCAATATACCGATTGCAAGTACTTCATATATTAATCAGTAACTAGCAATGAATTTAATTTCAGTTGAAAATAACAATGAAATAAATCTAATTTATTTATTACGAAGATAGCAGTTTGTCTATTATCTCAGTTTAGTTTAGTTTAGTTTAGTTTAGTTGCTTTTTTACTGTTAGGCATTATTCCAGTAATAATATTTTGGTTAGGCTAGGTCAGTGTATTAAACCGGGGGGCAGATATTGTTTCTGCCTGCTTAAGCATAACTTAGTGGTTTTCCTTTGGTTTTTTTTTCATTTATTTTGATACATTTGATACATTTGATTTATTTTGATACATTTGATATGTTGATGTATTGATCTGTTGATATATTTATCGTGTTGATTTGATGTACTTATTGTAAATTTGGAAGGAAAATAAATGTATTATTATTATTATTATTATTATTATAAAACTTTATTTCCTATTTTTATTTCTAGAGGACTTCCAGCCAGGTACAGGAACAATTAGATCTACCAGTAGAATTAAAACCAATTGGTATCAAAAAAGTATCAGTTCGGGACGATATACCAACCTTCAATCAAAAACCAGTAATAAATAAAAAATTAGCGTTATAAACAGCCTCGTGGACAGGGCCATTTTACTATCAGATAAACTGTTTCACAAAGACATTCTTTTAAATAACTTTTACCCGCCACCTTTTATAATAATAATAATAATAATAATGTAATGACAACCCCCTTTATCCCTGAATGTCTTAAATGACATTGTGCGGGAGAGGGTTACACATTAAGAGACAACGGACATACATCCAATATCCGAGTATACTACGATTAATCTCTCTCACAGAAAAATCCCAGTGCCACGGCCGAGAATCGAACCCGGGACCCCGAGGTTTCGAGGCTAGTACGTTACCTCTAGACCGCGGAACCACATTAATAATAACAAGTATATTCAAAAGAGAATATATATAATAAATAACAAAAGCAATAAAAATCAAGTTGACATAGATTTACAACCTAATTGCTTTGGACCCATATTTAACAACACAAACCTGGACAAAAATCAATCCAATCCAAATAAAGACAAAATATACATATCGGCACCATACATATCACAAGTATCAGAAAAAGTTCAGAAAGAATTAGGTAAATATAACATACAATTAGCATACAGAAATGATAATAGCATAAAAAATAAATTATATTCAAAACTAAAAAAATCCAATAGAGAAATTAAATCTAACCCATGTTATTTATAAAACTGTTTGCTCAGATTGCGATAGGTGTTACATTGGACAAACTCAACAATATTTAAATAAACGTATAAATCAACATAAATTATCAGTTAGAAATTCCATAGCAACTCCTAATTCATGTAGCACAGCATTAACTGAACACGCCATAAATAATTCACACAGTTTAAACTTTCCGGATACAACCATACTGCATAAAGAAAGAAATACCAAAAAACGCATGTTTTTGGAAATAGCCGAAATACAAAACAACAAAAAAACAGTAAATTATCAAACAGATATAGAAAATCTGAGTAGCATATATCGCAATCTTATTCAATAGTAACAATTTTTATACATCCTGTATATGTGCTAACTGCAAAACCTCTTCTCAATATCATCAGAATGTTTACAATAACTCTGTCACTCGGACCATAAATATACTATCAGCTGTTATAATTACCTACTCTTAAAAAGAAACACATCAACGACGACACCAAATACTGATCATTCTCTGCCTAACTCGTCGAACTACACGTACATCACATACCTATCAAATAAAAAATGATGAAAAACAAAATAAAACCAGCCCATACAATGAAATTAAATTAGGAAATTCATATTAGGTAAGAAAACACTTTTTTAGATATGCATTCTGTCACTAATCTAATTTACGACTTATGTAAAACCATTATTTTTAGCTTTTAACCTTGAAAAAAGTCCGAAAACTCGGACGAAACGTAGGATAAATTGTTCGTGTACCTGGCTGGAAGTCCTCTAGAAATAAAAATAGGAAATAAAGTTTTTTCTGTTTTTTATTGAAGAAATAATTCCTACTTTAACAGCCAACAACTTGTGTAAAATATCATCTATAATCTAGGTCCTTGAGGCAGTGACCAATATATTTACGAAAATAATGGGATTCTTTGAACAAATACAATCGAATTTTGGAGCTACAACCAAGAACAAATTAAAACAATTCTCGAATGTCAGCAGCAAAATTGTAAGGGTAAGAAAGAATCAATTTTCTAAAAAAGTGTATAATACAAATTATACCTATTTAGATTTAAAAAAATTATAAACACTTTTTTTTACTTGTCTAATTTTCACTTTATTTGTTATTTTACAACTAGTTTCATCCTATTCGGACATTTTCAAGTAAACTAAATTATACACAGATTTTACTTTAATTTAAATATAAACTGACCTGAATATAGCGCGGTCTGCCTACGGATTTGGACCCTTAAGTGAAGATACAGTAAACAAAAATATGCAAAAAATCGAAAATTTTCTGTAGAATTCAATAAACCAAAATACAAACAACTGGCACCTCGGGGGCCCATAGTAAATTGGGCCCAAAGTTGGCCAAAAACGGTTTTTTCCATTTTACTCTGTCATGGTGCCATAAAATGACACAAAAGTTTTAGAACTATTAAATACGGATCGATCTGTGGAAATCCGATGTCAAAAAATTCAAAAATAAATTATTTATTTGAAAAAAACCGTTAAAAATCGCGTTATTTTGAAACGCTCATATCTTCGTGAAAACAAATCATTTTTTCACGAAACTTGGTCAAAGTGTGGCTCCCTACTAACTAAAAAAAGATCGTTTTCAAAAAATTTAAAAATATTATAAACATTTTGCAAAATTTGATTTTTTTCGAAAAAAATCACGTTTTTTTGAAATCTCGATAGCTCATACACACTTTCATATTTCTAGTCAATTTTGAGCTTAAAATTTGTCTGAAATGTTGTACTAACATGGTTATTTATTGCGCGCTTTTTTAAATTGATCGGTAATATGCAAAAAAATCGGTTGAAAAATCGTTTTTTTTTAACAACAAAAAAAATCGATTTTTTTTTCAAGAAAAAAAATTTTTTTTTTTTTTGTTAGCAGCATTGAATATCTGATATTTTTTTATAAATTTACAAAAAAAATTTTTTTATTTACGACCCTTTGGAACCGAGATAATTTTTTTTTTTTGAAAAAATCTAGTGACGCTATCTTTTAATATTAAGGGCTGAAATTTACAGAGTTTGTAGTTCAATACTTGTGTTTTACATAAAAAAATACTACAATGATATATTCGCTCTCTATTCTTTGGAAATTTAATGGCAAGCGGAGCACACCCCGGCTCATACGTTCGTTCGCTCGAGCGGTGTCGTGGGGGTGCGGGACGGTGTTAACGTGCATACATCTGTAAAACTGTATGCTCTTATCATACGTACCGTATCGTAGTTTCAACTGCACACAGAGCGTTCATACGATTATGTCTCTTGAACGTTATGTTGATTCTTAAAGACATATGAGTTGACAGGTATAATAATTGTTAAGCAACATTTTTAGTATAAAAATAAAATATTTATTTTACATGAAAGGTCAAAATATTGACAGTGAATATAAACGTGTACAGTACTTAATTGATCCGTAGTTTTTTTATCGGAGACCCCTCGCCCCCCTCCTCGTTGTCACTGGTACGTTCTTCGCTGTATGCAGCGAGTACGGAAGAGTCGGCTTCGCTTTCGATCTCATCATCATCATGGACATTGGTCTGTGATTCATCCATCACCACGCAAGACTCGTTAAATATATCTTCGTCCAAGTCGTCATCAAGAGCATCTGCCTCCATCGTAGTTATTTCTATATTAGTGCAATTTTCTTGATCGCATGTCAAGCACATGCTTGAACACTTCAAACCATGCCTCCTACAGCTACAGATCTTCGTTTTACATCCGCTTCCGCATCTGCAGGCTATCGTTTTAACGATTTCGCCTGGAACCAGCTGATCCGAGCTGTACGTGGGAAGCAGATTAGTGCCGTCGGAAGTCCAACCCCATTGTTCTGGCTCTAGCGAAGTTCCGAGCCACGTTTGCAACTGCAAATAGGAGCGGTAGGCATGTTGAGCCGCTGCTGCCTTTTCTTGAAAAAAAATCGATTATTTTGTTGTTAAAAAAAAACCCGATTTTACAACCGATTTTTCGCATATTACCGATCAATTTAAAAAGCGCGCAATAAATAACCATGTTAGTACAACATTTCAAGCAAATTTTAAGCTCAAAATTGACTAGAAATATGAAAGCGTGTATGAGCTATCGAGATTTTAAAAAAAACGTGATTTTTTCGAAAAAATCAATTTTTGCAAAATGTTTATAATATTTTTAAATTTTTTGAATACGAACTTTTTTAGTTAGTTTTTACCAAGTTTCGTAAAAAAATGATTTGTTTTCACGAAGATATGAGCGTTTCAAAAAAACGCGATTTTTAACGGTTTTTTTCAAATAAATAATTTATTTTTGAATTTTTTTGACATCGGATTTCCACAGATCGATCCGTATTTAATAGTTCTACAACTTTTGTATAAAACTTTTTTTCATTTTATGGCATCATGACAGAGTAAAATGGAAAAAACCGTTTTTGGCCAACTTTGGGCCCAATCTACTATGGGCCCCCGAGGTGCCAGTTGTTTGTATTTTGGTTTATTGAATTCTACGGAAAATTTCCGATTTTTTACATATTTTTGTTGACTGTATCTCCGAAGTGAAAAATTAACATGGGACCAAAAATAGGCAGACTGCACTAATAGAGGGATGGGTCACTCTATGGTTGATAATATAATTCCAACTTTTATAAACATCTAACAGATTCTGGTCATACAATAACTGACGACCATCAACCTAAAATATTACATATTTGTGGGAAAAGTAAAAAACTTAATTTATTAGAAGTGTTAGAAATTTATAAATTAAATAGAAATAAAAATTACAACATATTAAACGACCAAATAGATTTAAATAATTCTCCGTTATTAAACTCATTCAGATAAACTACTGCTAATAAAAAATCACACCATAATATAATTTACTAGCTTGGAAAAACCCCTACATTTAAAAACATACTACAAATTTGAATTATATTATCAACCATAAAGTGACCCATCCCTCTATTCAGGTCAGTTTATATTTAAATTAAAGTAAAATCTGTGTATAATTTAGTTTACTTGAAAATGTCCGAATAGGATGAAACTAGTTGTAAAATAACAAATAAAGTGAAAATTAGACAAGTAAAAAAGTGTTTATAATTTTTGAAATCAAAATGGATTTTTACAAAGTAACTTCATCTTCAATCAACTTTTTGAAATTATACCTAAATTTATAGTATTCAAAACTGCAAAATTCGGCTTTGTTAAATGGAGAAATCAGCATTCCTTTAACATACAATATCTAAATTTTCAAGTAACAATTCTTTCTTTATATATAAATGATGCATACACCGAACTCAACATTTTACATTCTAAAATTTAAAAATTAAAAACTGAAATTGAAAAAAGTATTACCTCAGCAAACTATTATATTGTTTTTACAAACAAGACTATATCAAAATAATAAACTTAAAAATTCAATATATTCAACGCATGTTAAAAAAATTAGAAACCTATCATCTCACACACAAACTTACAACAATAATTATCATTGTACAAATAGTACTCCAACAAAAATAGGCAACAATGGTATATGTGGTAATAATCAAATTAACACATAACGAAAACTGGATTGAAAATATTTTCAATATTAATATCCCCGACAATGTCATGGAATTTCTTAGTATCGACCCGAAATTTAATATAGATACCGCAAATAAAAAATAACAAGAGATTACAAATAACTAAAATGGTATCTAGTATAGAGAGTGCATTGGAAAACGTACATACATCTGAAAGAAATAACATCAGAGCCAGTACCTGTAATATTTTAACTAATTATAAAAACAAATTACACCCTAATCAGAAACATAGCAGTTTAAACAGTAATTTAAATAAAACTAGGAGATTTTTAAAAACAATCCAGAATTATTCATAACAACTGCCGATAAAACTAATAAAACAATCATGACACAAACTCAATATTTAAATAAGATGAATGATTTATTAAGTGATAACAGCACGTATGAAAAATGTAATGATAAAACGCGAATTACCCAATAAGAAAATAATACAATAGTTAAGGATCTCTGTAAAAAAAGGCTTTATTGATAAAAAAAATGTATAACAGATTAATATCACATAATGGAATCTCACCAAAATTATAAGGTTTACCAAAAGTACACAAGCCTAATATACCAATGAGACCAATATGTAGCTGCGTACAAGCACCGAACTACGACCTTTCAAAATTTCTACAAATAGCTTAACAAATGTAATAGGGAAAACTATTTATAGCTTGAAAGACTCCTGGAAGTTAAAAAAATTTATTGATGAAATCAACATTCCGGAAAACTATATATTAATCTCTCTTGATATTACATCACTATATACAAATATACCAATAGACTTAACAATGGAAGCCATACAAAATAAATGGAATGATATCAAACAATTTACAAGCATAGAGGAAAAAGAATTTATCTCTACCATAAAATTTATATTTTTAACATACTTCTCGTTCAATAAAACCTTTTATAAACAAACAGAAGGACTAGCTATGTGCCAACCACTTTCAGCAGTGTGTGCAAATTTAACTCTGGAATATCTAGAAAACCAACTAATATCGACACTTTCAAATAAAATTGCATTTTATAAACGATACGTAGCCGATTGTCTACTATGCGTTAATAAAAATGAAATACAGTACATATTACAGAAATTCAATGAACAACACAGGAAAATAAAATACACATTAGAAACAAAAAATGAAAATAAAATAAACTTCTTAGACCTGACTTTAATTAGATCTACCAGTAGAATTAAAACCAATTGGTATCAAAAAAGTATCAGTTCGGGACGATATACCAACTTCCAATCAAAAACCAATAATAAATACAAAATTAGCGTTATAAACAGCCTCGTGGACAGGGCCATTTTATTATCAGATTCAAAAAAAGTTTAAATTCAAATTGTTAACCCTGAATGTAGAAAAAACAATGTTTGTACCTTTTGGTATGTACAAAAACTCCATTCCTGATCTAGACGTACTTAGAGTTCGCCTTGAAACTGAACTATTTGAAATAAAGAAAGCCAATAATGTAAAATATTTAGGTATTTATATTGACTGTCATCTGAGGTGGGATGTACATGCAGACTATGTGTTAAAAAAACTTAGAAAAATAATACACATATTTAAATATGCTAAAGATATATTAAATATCAATTACTTAATTATACTATATAAAGCCTTAGTAGAATCACATTTGACATGGAATCATCGGATGGGGTGGAATTTTAAATGTACATTTACAACGACTAGAAATTATGCAAAAACGAATACTAAAGGTAATATTCAATAAACCGATGATCTACTCATCAGAACAACTGTTTCGTGAGTCACATGTTTTTGATATACGTCAATTATACTTTTTTATTGCAGCTTTAAAGATTGTTTCTAAAAAAAATGAAAATATAAGTCACGATCATCAAACAAGGAATAAATACTTAAAGAACTTACCCATAGTATTAATGCATACAAGGACGGGGCAAAGGTCTAATATATATCTTGGACCAAAAATATTTAATTCCATCCCCAGCCATATAAGAAATATAAAGTCTAAAAATAATTTAAAAAAGGAACTAAAAAATTTCACATACAACCAACGAATTCTTGTCCATACAGTAATCGATTCGAATAGTAACTAGTTAAGCCATTCAGTTTTTATTATTGTTGTAGTTACCTATTTTTCTTTGATTTATATTTTTATTAATATTAAGTATACCCTCAAATATATTTACCATATTGCAATTTATATCTGTAGTTGTATGTGTGTATGTATGTATATGTGGGTATATGTATGCATGTGTGGATGTTGGTGTATCAGTATAGTTTTCAATGTTTTCATGTGTATACATGTGTATGTAATTTTATTTATATATTGCATTTTGTCACTTACAAGTATTTTTAATACTTTAGTGAGTATTCTATTGTTTATTTAGTAATATTCCTATTAGTTTTAGCTAAAATATGTGTTACATTATTATGTATTATCTGTTATGAAAAGTTGTAATACTTTATATTTTTTGTTATTCTAAATAAATATCTATCTATCTATCATAAACTGTTTCACAAAGAAAACATAATTAAAATCAAAAATATTCTTTTAAATAAATTTTACCCGCCACCTTTTATGAATAAGTATATTCAAAAGATAATACATATAATAAATAACAAAAGCAATAAAAATCAAGTTGACATAGATTTACAACCCAACTGCTTTGGACTCATATTTAACAACACAAACCTGGACAAAAATCAGTCCAATCCAAATAAAGACAAAATATACATATCGGCACCATGCATACCACAAGTATCAGAAAAAAGTTCAGAAAGAATTAGGTAAATATAACATACAATTAGCATACAGAATTGATAATAGCATAAAAAATAAATTATATTCAAAACTAAAAGATCCAATAGAGAAATTAAATCAAACCCATGTTATTTATAAAATTGATTGCTCAGAATGCGATAGGTGTTACATTGGACAAACCCAACAATATTTAAATAAACGTATAAATCAACATAAATTATCAATTAGAAATTCCATAGCAACTCCTAATTCATGTAGCACAGCATTAACTAAACACGCCATAAATAATTCACACAGTTTTAACTTTCCGGATACAACCATACTGCATAAAGAAAGAAATACCAAAAAACGCATGTTTTTGGAAATGGCCGAAATACAAAACAACAAAGAAACAGTAAATTATCAAACAGATATAGAACATCTAAGTAGCATATATCGCAATCTTATTCAATAGTAACAATTTTTATACATCCTGTATTTGTGCTAACTGCAAAACCTCTTCTCAACGGCTATCCAATATCATGAGAATGTTTACAATAACTCTGCCACTCGGACCATAAATATACTATCAGCTGTTATAATTACCTACTGTTAAAAAGAAACACATCAACGACGACACCAAATACTGATCATTCTCTGCCTAACGCGTCGAACTACACGTACATCACATACCTATCAAATAAAAAATGATGAAAAACAAAATAAAACCAGCCCATACAATGAAATTAAAATAGGAAATTTATATTAGGTAGTAGTAGTAGTAGCTACTTATTTTACTAGGCAAGTAGGCCACAATGGGCTCTTTTTACCTAGGGACCTACAGTTTAGTGTGGACTCCGAACCACGATCTTCGACTGTCAACTAACCCACCGCCTGGGCCTGCCGCCTGCACCGCTGTTAGACGAGCTATCGTTCATCCATCCAATTGCCGGACTCAATCAGTGCTGCTCAACTTCACTGATCGAATATCGGAAATTAAACGGATGTGCATACCTCATCCCCTATATTAGGTAAGAAAACACTTTTTTTAGATATGCATTCTGTCACTAATCTAACTTACGACTTATGTAAAACCATTATCTTTAGCTTTTAATCTTGAAAAAGTCCGAAAACTTGGACGAAACGTAGGATAAATTGGTCATGTACCTGGCTGGTCCTCTAGATATAAAAATAGGAAATAAAGTTTTTTCTGTTTTTTTTATTGAAGAAATAATTTCTACTTTAACAGCCAACAACTTGTGTAAAATATCATCCATTTATAAAAAGTTTGATTATTTTGAAATTTCAAAAGCCGCAATCAGATATTCGAAAAATTATACAGGGTGATCACAAAAACTTAAGAAATATGAAATTTATTCAAGGATAAACTATCAATATTTTTCATTTTAGAGAAAAATGAACAATTGTTTTTCGTAATCATAAAACGTAAAAATTTTTATAAAAAATACATTTTTTCATTAAAATGATAAATGGAGAAGTTTATCCTGTAAGAATTTCAACATTTAACTTGAAAATATTTGTCTTCTATGACATCCGATTATTTCGACAAAACTCCTAATTTAAATCAGTTTTATGATTACGAATAACAATCATTCACGACATCTTTCTCTAAAGAGAAAAATATTGGTAGTTTACTCTTTAACAAATTTCACATTTTTTAAGTTTTTGACCACCCTGCATAATTTCTCGAATATTTGTATTTGATTACGACTTTTGATTTTCAAAATAAGCAAAACTTTTTATAAAGAAAGAGTTTTTTCTAAAAATTGAAAATTGAAAAGATGTAAAAAAGTATTGTGTACTCCATAGAGATTATAAAAATTTTAATCACGATAACTTTCTTAATGACAAACTCTATCAACTGGAATATTATTTTTGAAATTGACGTTAATGATATAATACCTTTTTGGAATCACCATATCATTGAACTATTTAATATCTATGCACCTTATAAAACAGTGTCACAAATTCACAAGGGCTTTGTTTGTGTTTTTGCAATGCTTGTTTATCGATTTCTCCCTAGTCGGGTTATTTATTTTTATTAAGTTGGGAGCCACGTGACTCTTGACGTTACGAAAATACTTGTTGATTGTTTGAAAAAGTTCCTTGTGTTTGTTGGTAGGGATGGAATTTTCTCAAGGTTGATTTTGATTGCATAAAATCGCTGAAAGTTAAAAATAATTTGAACAGAGGGTTTCTTACAAAAAGTAAATTTACTGCTTGAAAATGCTTTAATATTGACACACACACACACACACACACACACACACACACAGCACGCACGTACGCACACGTACACTCACACACACACTAACACGCACACTCACACGCACACTCACACGCATACAAGCCGACGAGGGACTGCCTTTAGGGCTCTAGATCAGTTGGTGTTTGATAATGGCGTTTACACCCAGTTTTAAGTTAACTTTTGTCATTTCACGAAGCGACATCTGAATTGTAAGAATGCAATTTTGTGAGAAACTATTTTACTTTCATATTAATTGTTATTTATTTCATTGACTTTGTAAAATTATTTTTTAGGTGTGTGCGACTAGCATCTTTTAAAATTTGTATGGCAGAAATGCAGAAATTTAGCATTTACTATTTAATGATGGCTTTGGGTACTGGTAAATATTTGCCTCTGTTGAGTGTTTAAATTGAAAATTTGGTGTGGCTTTTCTGAAAGCAGAGGTTCTTTGATGAAAATTAATTTTATTACTTTTCAAAATCGTAGAATCGTGATAAAATATTTGGTTTAAAATTTTGAATATAGTTTCTTTATCCTTTATCAAATTTGCTAAAAAAAGTGGTGTGACATGATTTACGTATTTGATGTTAAATACTTCGTTTTTAAAAAGCAACTAATTCGAAAAACAACCAACTTTATTTTCGTATTTGAATTTAAAGAAATTTAAAAAACTTTAAAAAAAATATCTATTTTTATATATACTTAATTGATTTATTAATTGTTTTTTTTATATTTTTGGGGGATTGCAGTCATGTGACAGGTAATAAAAGAAAAACTCTTTTTTTCTGTTCAAGCTTTCGAAACTTTTATTGTTTCTTCATCAGGAACTCTACAATAAATTATAATTAATTAAACTAAGTTATGGAAAAAGTGAAAAGTACTTACGAAAGTGAGGTTAAAGTTAAAGTTGTATTCATTGAAAACTACAAAAATTTCTTGACAAATTGTGGAAAAAAACACTAATAATTAATTGTTGGTAATTTACCAACAATTAATTATTAGTGTTTTTTTCTACAATTTGTCAAGAAATTTTTGTAGTTTTCAATGAATACAACTTTAACTTTTACCTCACTTTCGTAAGTACTTTTCACTTTTTCCATAACTTAGTCAAATTAATTATAATTTATTGTAGAGTTCCTGATGAAGAAACAATAAAAGTTTCGAAAGCTTGAACAGAAAGAAGAGTTTTTCTTTTATTACCTGTCACATGACTGCAATCCCCGCTTAAAAATTAAAAATATTTGTTTTTAACATAGACAGTCGTCTAATTTCCCTCTCTGAACATATATATATATATATATATATATATATATATATATATATATATATATATATATATATATATATATATATATATATATATATATATATATAATATATAAATCAATATGAATTAACAGGTACACGCCCGCATAAAGAAAAACAATGCAAGGTGGAAAATGCAAAAATTGCAAATAGCAAAAGGATGCAAACCGTGGACACGTATGGTGCGTACAGAGCAATCCAAGTGGAAGCCACAAAGGTGCGACTGGCCCCCTGTCAGTGGTTTTCCTTGAGTGTCTTTTTTGAGTTTTGTCCATTTTAACTCAGCTGATGAAGACCAATTAGTCAGAAAAAAAACACGTGTCCACGGTTTGCATCCTTCTGCTATTTGCAATTTTTGCATTTTCCACCTTGCATTTTTTTTCTTTATGCGTTCGTGTACCCGTTAATTCATATAGTTTTTTACTGTAATGTAATTAAACCCGCGTCAAATTCTTTCTCTGGTCTTATATATATATATATATATATATATATATATATATATATATATATATATATATATATATATATATATATATATATATATATATATATATATATATATAGTATGATAATAATTAAAGTTATACAAATATCAAGTAAAATATCAATAGTTCCAAGATTTTGAATTTCTTCTAAGTCCTCAAGGTGAATGGTTTGTACTTCCTGTAGTACCATGGGCAACTCGTTTCGTGATAACATTTTTTGGGTTATAATAGGTAGAGTTCGATGGGTTTCAAGATCATGGTGTAACTTTTTTTTGATTTTTGTCTACGGTGTTAATTGCATTGTCGTATCTTTCTACGTCGTCTGAGTCTAATAAACCAATGGTCCATTTGTAGCCTTTTCCTACAATATTAAGTAGGCCTCGTTGTGTGCGTAAGTTGGAAGAGGGTTTTATTTGGTTTAACTTTCTTTGGGCCTTGTCTCTCAAATAGTTTAAGTGATTATGAATTTCGTTTATTGAGGGATATAGTAGTTCATCCTTTTTGTTGATCATTGGTACCCTCGATCTTTCGTTTGTTTCGATAGATTTCAGAGGGTCGATAAAAAAGATTTAAGGCAATGAATTTTATAAAAGAGTGTTTGTGATTCGTTACCTTGGCTTTACTAATTAAGAAAGGCAGCAGGGGGTCAGTTAAGGGTGTCATTTTAATTTATAGATGTACTGGCATTATTTACAAAGTGAATATTAGTATTTTCCACATCTGAAACAAATGATGCTTTCTTAGATCTTAATCGTATTGGTTTAATTTCTTGTTTATGATATATACGATTATCTTTGATTTTTATTTTATTATCTCTTTATCAATTTTTTTTTGTATTTTGAGGCTATTTTTCTGCGTATATTTTGAGTAAGGAAGCTTCAGTTTCTGGTTTAAATACAGGGAATTTGGTTCTGTCTTGATTTTGTCTGGTTAAGTCTTTTACCTTTTTATTTTGTTTATTTATAAACTCGTTCATAACTCATATTTCCTTGTTGGTTTTCAATATAACCTGACATTATTTTATTTTCCGAGAGGTTAAAAGGCGTGTGAAACTCTATGTTTGCTTTTATGATTTGAAAAGGTGTATAGCGTGTAGAGGAATGTATAGTATTATTGTATGTTAATATTGCGAGGGTCATTAATTGTTTTATATTTTGTCTTAGGCTTTCTAGGTCTAACGCTTGTAATAATTCTTCTATGAGTGTGGAATGTAGTCTTGCAACTGGGGCATTACTATTTGGATGTCGAGATGTGACGTGATGTAATACTATGTTATATTTTTTGCAAAACTTTGAAAATAGGTTGTTTTTGAATTCGGACCTGGGTCACAGGTTAGTTTTTTGGAAATACCGTAATGTGAGAAGAATATCATTAATTGATTTAAGATATCAGTGATTACAAGGTGAATAGGGTATGCTTGTACAAACTTCGAGAAAGAGTCAATTACCATTAGGAACTTTTCTCCACTTATTGAGAAAGTGTCAATATAAATAATTTCGAACGGGTAATCGCCTATTGGGTTTTAATTCAAATTTAGGGGGCCGTCTTTCGTACTTAACTGATTGACAAGTTATATAATTATTTATATAAATTGTTATGCGGTTGGTCATTTTAGGCCAATAATGAGTTCTTGTTAGCGCTGTTTTTGTTTCGGTTATGCCTCTGTATGTGGTTTTTGTCTCGTGGTGATTTTGGATAATTTTTAATTGTTCCTCCTTGTCGACTATTTCTTTTACTATTTTATTTGTTTGAATAAGTTTGTATGCTTCATCGTTAAAGTATTTTTCTAAATTGATTATGACATTATGTACAAGATTTGATTTTACTAGTATAACATAAGTTTTATTCAGTTTGACATAATTTTTAAACGTTTCTACTATGTGTTCGAAATTTTGAATGGGTAATGTCACTTTTATTCGATCTTTAACATTGAAAGGTTTTTCAAGCTTAATTTTTGGTTTTATTAAGTCTCTTGTTACGTTTAGTATGATCTGGTTCCTAAATCCATTTATCGGTTGTTCGGTTATGGGTATAGTGTGGAGTCTGATTGGGAGGAATGTACTATTTCATTTGAAGGGTTTTTCTGTTTTATTATGATGTCTGAAATTATGATTATTTTTTTGTTTGTTGTCTCTGGATTTATTTCTAATTATTATTGTTCAATAGGTGAATTTTCTAACGTTATTAAATCTTCCAAAGCTATCGGGAAAATCGTCAGTTATTCTGTTTTCGTCAGTGCCCGCATTATCTATCATTGATTGTGTTTCGATCGGATGTATTTCTATACGCGATAGAGCGTCTGCAACTTTATTTTCGCTGCCTTTTTTTATACATTATCTCGTAATCATATTCCATGAGTTTTAAGCACCAGCACATTAATCTAGAGTTAAGTTCTTTAAGGTTATTTAGCCATTAGAGTGGTTTATGGTCTGTGATGATGGTGAACTTAGGTCCGAATAAATACGGACGGAAGTATTTTGAGTAGTGGTGAGAGGTATGTAAAACTTCTCATATGGTCCAAATGCTACTATCCGACCGACATCATAGATGTCTCTGTGGCGGATAGCGACTTGCGAAGCAAGTACCGAGAGCGGTGACCTCTAGCCCAGGTGGACTAAACTACTGTTATTAAATATGATTTGAACGAAACAACTACTCAGCGGGTAAATACCCCGACCTGCATTGGATTATATTTTCAAATCATGATAGATCGGTAGCCAATACCATTTGTCAGTTCCCAACCAGACATTGGCCGGTTTCAAACTTATTACTTCTCTTCAGTATGCTATAGGTTATGGCATACTGAAGATATAATTTGAATGTATAATCCAATGCAGGTCGGGGTATTTGCCCACTGAGTAGTTGTTTCGTTCAAATCATATTTAATAACAGTAGTTTAGTCCACCTGGGCTAGAGGTACCTGCTTCGCAAGTCGCTATCAGTAGTGTGCGAATACCGGTCCTCGGCCCCCCCCCACCACTTGACCTTGACCTCTCATGACCTGCCCACCACTTGGCCTTGACCTTGACATTCCATGGCCCCCGCACCCCGCCGCTTGGCCTTGACAGTCCATGGCGCCCGCCCCCCCACTGGACCTTGACCTCTCATGACCCCGCCCCACCACTTGGCCTTGACCGTGACATTCCATGGCCCCCCGCACCCCGCCGCTTGGCCTTGACAGTCCATGGCGCCCGGTCCCCCCCCACCGCTTGGCCTTGACCTTGACATTCCATAGAGCCCGGTCTCTCCCCACCACTTGCCCTTGAAAGGGCCACACACATAGCGGACAGGTGGTCAACAGATATTGGCCTTGAAAATACCACACACACAACGACCAGATGGTTAACAGATGTTAATAATCAAGTCTTTTCACGGTCTTATATTTCATATAAAAAAAAGGATGTCAGCTTGTAAAATAACATAGTCTTCTGCGACAAACGAAGAGTGAAACTCCTCTTTTCATTATTATCATAGTGAATATAGTGCCACTACGACCTGAATTATTTGAAGTAAGTAATATTTTAAATTGTTTTTTACAATTCCTTTTATCAAAGCGTAGAAATTTATTTACTTTTAAATATGGCACTGTCAAATATTAATTTAACATATATTAACGATATGATTAATGCAGATAATATGGATATTTATGAACAAAAATCAATTTCGTCATTGCCTATAAATAAAGTATATATTATAAAAAAGTTACTTAAAGTTAATACACGGTTTGGGAAAGCTATTTTGGCAGTACTTTTCAACAACAATGCAAATAATAGTTTTAAATCATTTTTACCAAAAAGGGTGCAAGAGATTTTAACGGAAGTTGTTATTAATGAAATGAATTCATTACCTAGCAAATATACATTGACTTATTTAGGTCAAAATATTCCTAAAGTAACTGGTTTAAAATCAAGATCCTTAATAAAATTCCATGTCATTGATTATTGATTAATAATAAACAGTAAAAGGATTTGTGGCAACAATTTAAATATTATATACTAAGATCGGTCACACTGTCATTATTCTTCTCATCACACTTACAATAATATTTCTGTACAAAGACGGTCTTATTAACAGGTAATTTATATTTACTATTTACATTTCAATATATTACTTTCATTTATTTTTATTTTTTAGATCAAATACTTGTTAAGAAGATATCAATCAATATGTGGATGCAATATGCTGCAGAACAGTGGCCAAAGGCTGAAAATTTAAATCTAGCAATAGATTATCGTGTGAATTAAATGCCTTAAGTTTCGAAGCGGAGCATGAAACCGTATATGGGCATTATTGTTTCGATGAAGAAAGTGTGAAAAATTATAAGAAAATGGCTGAGAGATATAGCTTAGGTGCAAACTTATGTCAAAAATATATCTATGAAATTTTAAATTTGGAGGAATTTTGCACTGAAATGGTAAATGTAGATTTAAAAAGTTTTCTAATCACTATAGGAGATCACCTGCCTGAATATATTTTAAATAAGTTTAAATTGAATGACGTTGGCGATTTAAACGAGTCTAGTGATGAAGAGAAAGAAGAGTGTACCATTTAAAATTTTTCCAAAGGAACAATAATAGATATTTATTATTATTTATATGTATATTATATGACGACTATAAAATATATGTTCAATACATAAAAAGTAGTTTTATTTATATGTTTTATGAGCAAAGTATGAGGGAATAGGATAAAAAAGTAACATAATATCGATTACATATGTGTATTTTTTATAGTTAAGGGCCAATAAGCTAATTACAGTTAACATTATTTATTATAACATTTAACTAAATATTGATATATAAATCATAAAGAAAAAATTTCAGAGAATAAAAATGCAATATATAATTAATGATTATTTGTTTATTAAGTAATATGCTTCATCTGGTGACTGGAAAACCATTGTGAACGGAACCATCTAATACACTATAAGTCAGATATGCGTCATGTAGAATT